>PVJA010047062.1:0-14822 GCA_004027025.1 Myocastor coypus
CAAATATCTTTGACTTAGCTTGGAAATGATATTTTCTGGCCATCATTGATATTCTAATAACTTTCTATACAATGTGATATAAGCAGTTACACAATTTTGACACAGATATTTGGAAATTCAAGGAAATACAAAATTGTACCCTTTCAAGAATATGGTATTTGGCCCAGTCTCTTATTTTCAAGTACTACTCTTGAGAGAACGAATGACAGTGACTGAGTTTACACCGGGAGCACAAAGAGACTTTTTAAAGGGCTGAGGAAGGAGTCAAGACTTCACTTCGTCGGAGAAGCTTCAGTCTTCACATTCAGCCTGGACTTCATCATCTGGCTTGCAGCACAGACTCTTCAGCCTCCAGGTTGGATCTTTTGCCATCTGTGGCAGACTCTTCAGTGTCCATTACAGACACTTCAGTCTTCCATCACAGACCCATCAGCCAACGGATAGAGACTTACACAGAGTGCTGCAGTGAAGTTCAGACCTCAGGACTGAATTCTTCAGTCCGTAGCATGCAGATGCCCTCTGAATGCTTCCTCATCTGACTCTGTGGGTGACTATCTTAAGCCAATCTATACTTCCTTATAGATTGTATATTTTGTGTTAATATCCATCCCTTATATCTGTTCTGTTCCTCTAAGTAAAACCGTGATGAATACAATTAGTATGCTGAGCTGTAAAAGGCTTAAATCAACAGCTTGAGACATTGCCAATTCTGCTAGTAATCCATTGTGATTATGGAATATGGGACTATGTATAAGACTACTTTCTGTTAGTTCAATGATAAAAGTTTTTTTTTTTTTTTGTACCAACATTGACTAGAAAATTATCATGTCTACATCCTGCTTTCTGTATCTATGAGGGTAACAATATGCACTGTATCAACTATTGGGAATGTACTACTACTGTGTTTTTGATAAAAAAGATTAAAATAAAATAAAATAAAAGGAATAATGATTGGAAAGGAAGTCAAATTATCATTACTTGTAGGTGATATGATGACAATACAAAGAAGACTTCCATTTAATTAATTAACCTCCTCCTCAAAATCTCCATCAGAAGACTTCTCCATTTAATAACCAAATTCAGTAGCATATCTGTATACAATGTCTACACTCAAAAATCAATAGCATTCCTTTACACAAAGAGCAAACTGACAGAGGGAAAAAAAATCACAGAAATGATACCCCTTAGAATAGTGTACCCCCAAATTAAATACTTAGGAGTAAACAAAAGAAGGATCAATATATTGAGCATTATAGGACTGTGAAAACGGCGATTAAAGAGGATCTTATATAATGGAAAAGACCTCCTTTTCTCATAAGGAAGAAAAAGAAAAAAAACAAGGTAGTAAAATCTGCCATACTTCCAAAACTGTTACATGGATTTAATTAAAATACCACTAGCATACCTCACAGAACAAGAGAAAACATTCTTAAAATTCATCTGGAAGCAGAAGAGACCTAGAATAGCAAAGGCATTCCTAGGCAAAAAGGATCTAAATATTAAAAGAGAAACACGAAATCTACTAGAAGAGAGAGTAGGTGGACATCTTAAGGAAATAGGTGTAGTTTATGAACAAAATCTAGACTGCACAAAAAATACTTCAAAGACTGAATAACTGGAATTTCATCTTATAAAAAGATTTTGTACATCAAGAGAAATCATCAACAAAATAAAAATACAACCCAAACATTGTTAGGAATTGTAGCCAATTGTCCCTCAAATGGTTTCTGTCCAGAACATATAAAAACTTGAAAAAAAAAAAAAATCAACCCCACCAAATTCAAATACCTAGCCAAAAGGGGGTAGGAGGCATTTGAGATGGATACACATTTCTCCGATGAAGAAATACAAATAGTAAATAAATAAATGAAAAAATGTTCAACATCACTGGTCATCCAAGAAATGCAAAGTAATACAGTACTGTGGTGCCATCTCATCCCTGAAAGAATAGTTATCATCAAGGAGTCAACCAATAATAAATGCTGGAAGGGCTGTGAGGAAAAAGGAACTCTTCTTCACTATTGGTGCAAGAGTACACTGGTACAACCACTGTGGAAAACAATATGAAGATTTCTCAAAAACTACGTATTACTCTTCTCGGTATCTTCCCAGAAGATTAAAATATCCCACTATTGGGCTGGGGAGATTGCTCAGCAGTCTAAGTGCTTGCCTGGCAGGCACAAGGACCCGGGTTAAATTCCCAGTACTGCATTCTATGCCAACCCCAGAACATGGATCATGCCAAGCCAACCACAGGAACAGGCAATGGTAGTGCATGACTATAATCCAAGCACCAAGTAGGCTAAGACAGCAGGATCACTATGAGTCCAAGCTGCTTAGTGAGATCCTGTACTGAATAAATAAATAATTTTAAAAATCATAGTATTGCTATATATGTTCACCCATGTTTATAGCAGGACAATTTGTAATAGATAAATAATGGAAACAAGCAAAATGCCCATAAACTGAGGAATGGATTTTAAAAATGTTTTTAAATATAATAGAGTATTATTCAGCTATAAGGAAAAACAAATTCGAGACTTTATAAATAAGTAAATAGATGCAATGTGACACCATACTCATAAGTGAATTAAATCAGACTCAGATGTGTAAACATTGAATTGTCTTCTTTGTATGAGAATTTGAAAGAGTAAATAAGGTGTATTATACAATAGCTATTCTGTAAGGGGAAGAAATTGATTACTAGGAAAAAGGAACTAGGATGGATGAAAGGGGGAAAGACAACAGACAAAGAGCAAATCAGTTATATTCTTAGCACCTCTTAGTTCTTTAAAAAGGAAGGTTTGTGCAAATATAAATTGCAGAAATTTTGATGCCTATATCTTGAGCAACTACTCTGAAGGTAACAACATGCAATGTATTAATTGTTGCTACCATGTTATTTTGCTATGAAATTGTGTTTTATCATTTTTCCATAAAAATTCAAAACCAAAAAAACAAAACAAGATGACCACTTCTTTTCCCATAGAAACTCTGGCTTAAAGCTAGAAACTGGTTAATCAGTTAGTTTTCTCTTGATTATATTGAGCTCCACTTATATAATCACTTCAGCTAATCTGTTACTTTGTAACTTGCAATTACTAACACTATAACATGATAGTTTTGTAATAAATACATGAATGCTTTACAGTTTTTTTTTTTTTTTTTTTTTTTCATTTATGTATTTGGTACAGGATTTCATTGCACACCTCAGCTTCATAGTGATTCTCCTGTTTTCAGCCTCCCAAACTCTGGAATTAAGGAGTGCGCCACCACACCCAGTCTCAGTCACTGGCTCAGTGTATCCCCAGGGGCAGGACTGGTGTGGTGTGGGGGACTGAGGATCAAACCCTGGCTCCTGTGCTTGCCAAAGGAGGTGCTTAGTCTACTGAGCTATCTCGCAGGCCCAATGGTATTTTATAAATACTTTTAGGTTTGAATTTTTAAGAGAAGTTCTTTTTTCTAGCTTGTAGCTTTTGAAATATTCATTTTTAAGCATAAGTGTTTCTATTATCAGAAGAAAGTTTGTAAAGACCAACTAATCTCCTAATGGAGTTGAAAAATCATTTATTTAGGTTTGTGGATTAAAATGATATCAAGTTACACAAACAGGTACATTGTTAATATAGAAAAAAGTCTGTCTTTAGTGAAATTATAAAAAGCAAAAATCTCTAGTTTTAGAGATCCTTTAAAATGGCTGAATGCTCTCTGGGAAGTTAGGTGAACTGTACATGTTTGTATTTTTAAAAGAGCTGTGATCTATTCTTCTTTACTTTAAGATGTGTTAACTAAAAGTTCTAATTTGCTCGAGAAATGAAAGATGATAGCTCAGTTCATTTATAGGAACTCCCAAAATTTTAAGACAAGGAGAATCAGAAAAGCATAATTTTCTTTGAGAAATGATGCAATACACTGATATATTAAACCTATCAAAGAGCATGCTACACCAATAGATTTATTTTTGAATACAGCAGAAAAAGTAGGCAGGCAACAAGGTTTTAAAAGTTTGTAAGAAATATTGAAAACAAAAATTGATTATTAATATACTTTATTAGATTTGAAGACTATAATAGATAAATAGACCTAGTGTTTTAAATACCTATGTTCCGCAGGCACATAGCCTAGCCTCTGCTGTATTATTTATCATATAGCACCTTAAATACTGCTGAAAAATCAAGAACATTAATTGTTATACCAGTTCTTGGTGTGGTTCTTTACTCATTTTTATTTTATTATTGTTATTTTCTTTGAGACAGGTTCTCATTGATTTATTTCAAGCTGTCCATGAACTCACTATGTACCCAAGGCTGGCCTTGAATTCATGGCAATCCTCCTGCCCCAGCCTCCTGAGTGCTGGGATTATAGGCATGTACCACCAAACCTGGCTTCCTTTTCCTTTACTATAAGTAAAGGATATACATTTAATAAAGATACATAATTTTTCTGTATAGTTTTCTCATAAATTTAGAAAGGTATCAAATTTTGAATTGATTGCACCATACTGTATAATAAATTCTAAAATATTTTGTATAATGACTTTGTAAAAAAAAACATTATCAAGTATAATAGGTATGGGATATATACATAAAGAACATTTAAAGTATTGTACATACACTATTAGTAGGAGAATGGTATCCATAAAGTTGAAGACGCTGACATAGAGCACAAAGGGCCAAATGAAGTTTCACATTTCAGAATGAACCCAAGTACAGGAAAAGAAAAAAGAAAAGACGACAAAATAATCAATTAGGAAGGGCAAATCATTATGCTACATTCTTTATAGAACACACGCAATACAAGTGGGATAAATGTTAAAGATGAGTAGCAAAGTTTTTGAAATTCATGTAATTAAACATTGGAAGAATTTGTTCTTGTTTCAACAATTTCATTATAATAACCTTCTGACAGCACTACTGTTTGGAGTAAAACATGCTCTCTTGAATATGCAGTTTTATAGACAGGTTTCAGTAATTTCACATGAGACGGGGAATACTCCAGATACAGCAGCATAAGTGTGGAAATGAGACAACTGCTCTGGAAGCCTCTTCTGCACTATGAGTGCTGTGATATAAGACAAGTTACTCTCTGGTTGCTTTCTAATTTGCACAATAAATATTAACACTTACCTGAAAAAATGATAATGAGGACTAACAATTATTATGGACACAATAAAAGTGCTTAGTACATAAGTGCCCATGAAATGTTACATTTATTTTGCTCCTTCTGAAGCATAGTTTTTTATTTTGATATGTAACAATTTCTAAATTTACTCTGGGTTAGTTTTGATTTGGGTATACTAAAGTATCTACACAGTTCTATTAAATTTACTATTAGCTAACCTTTTTGAATGTTCATTATATTTCACATATACTTTAGTGGCTGCACTTCAGTTTAGTCCCCATAAAAATTTACATATAGTCATTACTCTTGTTATTGCAATGTTACAAATGAAAGCCTAAGGCACACAGAACTTAAAGATGTTTAAAATTACAAAGGTAATGAGAGTGGCAGAGCTAATATTCAAACCCCTCAAATATGGGTTCTGAGCCTTCATGCTGTATCTTTGATGCATTCCATATGTTTTCATAGTAGGCTAAGTTTTAGTTGCTTTAAAATTCAACCAAAATGTTTTACGAATGTATCAATCATATTGTCATTTCTAGGGGGCTTGCCAGGTAGCTGAGTGGATTAAAGCTCATGATTCGGTGAACTTACTCAGGCCCTGAGGACTACAGTTCCATACCCTGCCCCACATGGAGCATGACATGTGCCCTTAAGGCCGCCTAAGCCATAAAACAAAACAAAAAAACCTTCACATATTATCATTTCCAGCATTTAGACATCATCTTCCATTCTACAAAATCCTCCAGCTAAAGCAATATAAAATAAAATTTTAATTCAGATTTATATTGTTTATAATGTGACTATCTTAAAACTAATTATCATTATTGGTAAATAGAGTAATGAATATTTGTACCAAGCTGCACTGTTGAAGAATGCTCAGAGATGAGTTATAGATTTATTTCTGAATAGTTTTAAGAAATAGTTCTTGTTTATGTAATAGTTCTGAATAGACAATTTATGCAAGTAGGATTTCAGGAGCAATATATAAATTATGGTATAGGATAAAGTTAATATCAGCTCTTCAATTTTTTTATACTATCTTTTGTAATACTGTGCTATGCAAGGTCCATCAACTACTGATAATTACATGATAGTAAAATAGCCTATACAGTAATATGTATTTCATAATTCTGATAATCTGCTTTTGTCTATATATAAGCATGTATTTCATAAATATATTGGGGCTGAATATGCATCACATAGTTAATACATATTTTTCAAAAAATCTAATAAATAATCATTAAAAATGAAGTCAGCTGTTGTAATTTTATGTAGTATAGTTTAAACTACTATAGATAATTATTTGGAAATGAAACTCATGCTGTTCACATCAACAAAATTCACTGTATTTCTGGTATCAGTGTGAGCAGATGAAGAAATATGGTATGGTAGATAGAAGTACAGGTTTTAAAGTGGGTCAGACATGGCTTCAAATATTGACTTCATCATTTAGTAGCTATATAACTTTAAATAGGATACTTAACCTTTACATTTACTGATTTCCTCATCTATCACAATGGACAATAAAGAAATGCCAGGTAGGTGAAATGAGGAAGTACATGAAGGGTGTCAAATATAAAGCCTAAAGCTAAGGTTTTAGAACTCATTTGTTATTTTTAACATACAAATTTGTTTGATGTTGGTTTTTTGTTTCTGATAACAAAATGAAAACTGATAGAATGGGAGAAAATGTTACCTTTAACTTCATAATAGGACAAAAATATTATGGATCACTGAAGAATCTATATTTCTTTTTTTTTTTGTCTTTTTGAGACAGGGTCTCGCTATGCAGTTCAGGCTGGCCTTGAGCTCACTTTTGTAGCCCAGGCTGGTCTCGAACTCGCACCAATCCTCCTGCCTCAGCCTCCCGAGTGTTGGGATTACAGGCGTGAGCCACCACACCCGGCCGAATCTATATTTCTAAGAATGCAAGACAACACGATTTTCCCATATTTGCTTCAACATTCATACTATAATATCAACATTAAATTTACTCATAATTAAATCTTTGCAATTCACCTTTAAATTTTTACATGCATAATGATCTGTATTAATCTACTATAAGATATACCCTTCAAATCTCACAGATAACAACAACGTGGATGAAAATGATTTAATGAATGCGCTTATGGGTACAGAAATTTAATATCAATATTTAACACAAATATTGATATTGATGGATATAAATACTGAAACAATTTTCTACATAAGAATTCCATAATATTTTCACAAAAGAAATGCCTTTAAAGTTCTAAATTTAAATTTAAATTAATTAATACTTCTCATCATGAATAAAATAATTCTCACCTGGGAAACCCACCTGAAACTACTATTAAGTATTTCTTACCAGCATTGCACGCTTCTCTTCATCTCCTTTAGTTTCTCTCTTTTCATTTTTTTTCCTGAATATCTCTTGAAGCTATAAGAAGATGAATTTAACAGTTAATTCCAACACCAGTTTCAAGGTACTAATTACTACCCTGTGCCAGATATATTGCCAAAACAAAGAAAATAATTTAATTAATCAAGAGCATTTAAACTATATGAGAAATATTTTTGTTCGGCATTGTTTTCAGGGGGAAAGAAAAAAAATTTGGGCCATGGTGATCCATAGGCAAGTATGTTTAATGCTATAGATTTATCTCATTGTTAATAAAGACATACAGTCTGAGGCCCACATGGAGCAACACTGAAAGACTTTGGGTTTGAGTTCAGCTTTTGTCACACATTAATTTTATTATATGAGACAGGCCATTCCACCTTCACTGGGCCCAACTTGCTCATGAAATGAGGACAGACTAAGGTCTGGCAAGATACCTTAGCAAACTAAACGCCTACTTAGGCAAGCTCAGGGACCAGGTTCGATACTGGGCATAAAATGCCGTGCCACGCCAGGGCATGCTGAGCTGGACACTGAGATTGGGCCTGGTGGTCCATGCCTATAATCCTAGCTCTGGGGAGGCTGAAGGCAAGAGGACCACTAGAGTCAGAGCCACATAGCAATGTAACAAATACATTAAAAAATAGAATAGAATAAAATAAAATAGGACGAACTAGATGACATACAGAGTTTCTTTAAGCATGGTGGGAGAACAGACTCTGAAGGTATAATTCCTCAGGCAAGTTACTTTAACTAAGGTTTGTTTTCTTTAGATGGCTCATGGAGTTAATCCCTCACCCTATAAAATGTTATGGGTGATAAATATTACAAAGTACTCAGCACACTCCATTGTATAGCAAGTTTTCTCTAAATGTTATTATTAGCAGTATGTTTCTCTTTAAAATTCTACAATTCAAAATGAAAGCCTAACCTCACCTCTATCAGTTTCTGCAAACCTCATTGATTTTTTAATTTTACTAGTACACCTTTAGTGTGCATATGGCTACGTTCCTCATGGGGTATTGGACAGGTACATAATATTCTTCATCCCTGTCTCCTCCCCTCCTTTAGTCACTTCACTTGTTTCCCTCTCATTTATGCAAGATTATCTTATTTCCTATATTTTATTTTGTCTTTTATCTCCTAGGTTTCTTTTTTATTTGTATTTATATATTATGGCCAGCTCAGCCTGCTCTGGGGGTGGGACTGGCACAGCAAACGGTGCCAGGGATCGAACCATGGTCCCTGTAATTGCCTAAGCTTGCCTAAGCAAGTGCTTTAGACCACTGTGCCATCTTGCCGGCCCTCTCCTAAGTTTCTGATATAAGAAAAACTGCAATATTTAAGCTTGTGTGTCTGCTTTTATATAACATTATGGTCTCAAGATGTATCCATTTCTTCACAAGTGGCTTGAGTTTATCCTTCTTTATGGCAGAGTAATACTACTCTGTGTATAAACACTACACTTTATCCATTTATCTGTTAGTGGACATATATGCCACTTCCAGAATTTAGTTATTATGAGTTAAGATGTTTTAAGGATCAATATATGCCATTTTAATATGATATTTTTAACATTGTTATCATTGTTATGATATTTCAGAAGGAGTGAAATTTCTATTTTTTTAGCCTTAGAGGAATTTCTATAGCAGCTGTACTAATTCAAATTCCCATCAACAGTGGAGAACTCCTTTTCCCCCACAGACTCTTCAGCACTTGTTTGATTTCTTGGCAATAGTCATTCTTTTAGGATTAAGACATTGTTTAAATTTGCATTTCTCTAGAAGATGAATGTTCATAATTAGAAACACACTCTTTTTAATGCAAGATCCATGAATTCTCTCTGGAAGTAGTATAAGTAACAAAAAAAAAGATAAATTTGCACTTAGATGCTGAACATATTCTTTTGTATTTATTGGTCATTTGTCCCTAAAATCCAATCAGAACTGGTCTCATTGCTCTTGTGTGCATTATTTGGACAACTACCTCAACTTTTGTAAAAATACACAATAGTTTATAAAGTTAAATTAAATGTTACTTCCCAAGATTTTTAGACTTCTACAAATAGCCAAATTCCACTGCCTTCTTTAAGAACTATTTTCAGAAAAACAAGCAAATATCACTAATGAGGCAGCAGTATACCAGATAAGATCAGACCATAGTTTTAAAGCAAAGACAGGTTTTTGCAACAGTGTAGAGTGGATAAGAATAGGAGGTAAGTGCAAATGGTTTTATCTCCCAACTCCACAGAATATCTACATATGCACCTTAATTTTTTTTTTTTTTTTAAATTTGTTAGTTTTCAACTTTTGAGTCGAGATCTTTCTAAATTGTCCAGGGTGTTCTCCAACTTATAGTCCCTCTGCCTCATCTCCTGGATTTAGAGGCACAGGCCATCAATGACAACAGGCTACATGAGCAGCTGTGAAGGGATTAGGTTCTCCAAAAATTCATTTTTATGTCAATGGGTAGAATTTCACAGTTGTAACAGACAATTTTTCTTCAAAATTTCTTAGATAGGTTCTTGCTACAAATTCCTAAAATATAATTGTGTGCTATCAAAACAAAACTGTATTTTATTAAACTTGTCTACTTTACAATGTCTACCATTGTAAGAACATCCCCGTATTGCAGTGAAAGTGAAAGCCCACATATAGCCACTATTTTATAAGTACTAGAATGAAGGTCCCAGTTCCAATAGTTTTTTTTTTTTTTTTTACTCCCTGATCTTTTGTGAGACAGGGTCTCACTACACAGTTCAGGCTGGTCTTGAGTTCACTTTTTAGCATGGGCTTGACTCGAACTCTCAATGGTGCTCCTGTCTCAGTTTCTGGAGTGCTGGGATTATAGGTGTGTACCACCATGCCTGGATCCAATAGCTTTTATTTAGGTATTTCACTCAGGTAAGGGGTGCATGTTAGTTTAAACTCTTTGATAAACTCCAAAAATTAGTCTGTTTTCTTTTGAAAGACCAAAGGTTAACTGTTTTTTTTTTTTTTTAAGGGAAGGCTTTATAGGGTGTTCAGGTTCTCACTACTAGATCGGACTTGAAATGATTTGCCTGTTTACAGCCTTCTAAGAGCTGGGATCACAGGCCTGTACCACACCATGCCCAGTCTTAACTGCTGTCTCAGTGTACCTTGACAGCAGGGCCAGTATGGCAGGCCCTGGGATAAAACTCCTAGCTACAGGTTAACTTTTTTTTTTTTTTTTTGTCTTTTTGAGACAGGGTCTCACTATGCAGTTCAAGCTGGCCTTGAGCTCACTTTTGTAGCCCAGGCTGGTCTCAAACTTGCAACGATCCTCCTGCCTCAGCCTCCCAAGTGCTGAGATTATAGGCGTGTGCCACCATGCCCGGCACTACACGGGTTAACTTTTGATGAAGATTTTTATTGCTTTTCTTCCTAGCAAAGAAAACAATAATTTCATACAGTTCTTCTGTGTTCCACCACTGAAGAGAATTTGAAGTTCATTAAAAGATATTTTAAGAGATTTCTAAAGGCAATTACGAAGGAAAAATAGAAAACAAATGGTTACATTTGTTGCTATTCCCTTTTCTTTTAACTAATAGAGTACAAAGACAGAGTTAAGCACAAATGTTACCATATGGAATACATTAATGTTAATTTATATTTTAGAACAGAAATATAATTGGCATTTTTGACACAGAAACAGGTGTGGGATACAGAGGTGAAAAGAGAAAAAAAATTGCGAAAGGGAAGATAGGAGAGATGTTGTCAGACAATTACCAGTGCTAGACCAGGAAGATGAAAATATGGAAAATGCCTTAACTATCAAAACCAACAGAAAGGAACAGAGAAATAAGCCAAGGTAGGAATACGGTATAGGGCAATGACTGCAGTGAGTGGAAGAAAATGTGCGAAAGGAAAATATAATGGAAATTCAATATTAACTAACATATAATCTCAAGATTACCTGAAATCCATCAAATAGAAAATATCCAATTCATTCCAAACTTCCACATTGTGTATAAACTACCATAATAACCTTTGTATATCAAATGGGATTTGTATCATAATGCAAATATTACTCAAATTGCATACCTTTTTAAGAGAAGAGTAACTTGTTTACTTTCCTGTATTGTAGTATTCTTAATGCAAAACCATAATATATAAGAAATATTTATTGATAACATGCAGCATATGTCCTGCCCTGCACCCACCCTCCCAATCTCCTACAGTCTCATCTCAGGATTTCAAAACAAAAATACCTAAACCAAGAGTGTACAAGGATTCTTTGTATATTAATGGTAATTTTGTCATTTTTTTAGTTATTCAAAACTCTAAAATAAACAAAACCTAAAAGGATACTGGACTGCCCTCAGGAACTTCAAAGAACCAGTTTCCAAGATCACATAACCAGGTATGGAACTTAAATAGTGTAGTGCACAGACCGGTCCAGTGATGGTGTCACTGCTTGCTGTCACCATGCACAAAGCCACTGCTTCCAACATTGGCAGTGCAGGCAGAGATCCCAGAACTACTGTGGCCACCTCTGTCACTTGCGTTGGAGACTTAGATATGGCCCCAGGCAGCCTTAAGACTTCTACACAGTTCCTGCTCTTTCAGTGGAGTAGGTCTTACTCAATCTCTCATAGCAGATAAATGGGCCATGTGATAACAGCTTCATCTGCAATGGATAATTGGAACATGGATATGTAGCACTTTGAGCATTCATAGTGAAAAGCTGTTTGTCCCTTAGGGTGATTCTCTAGACACAGTAAAGCAGTTCCTGAACTAGGAAATCAAACAATGAGAAAGATCTATGAATAATAGAAGAATCACTGAGTTGAGGAGGACAGGAGAAGTAGTTAGGAAAAGAAATATATCTATGTATGTAAGCAGGATGGATTGGACAACTGTGCTGTGTATTTATGCTGGTCTGTGGAAAGGAGTAGTTTATGCTTAATTTGTTTTGTCTCATGTCTTTCTATTTGACCTTTTGCTCTTCTTAATTTCTTACACTTTTCTTTTTTCTTCCAATTTTACATATATATATGTCTGATAATATGAACGGGTTTGAAGACAACACTATGCATTACAACAAATACTGTGAAATTCATATTATTTTTGTCAAATGAAACTCTATATTACTTGTAATTTTTCTGTTTTAATACTATTTCATACTTTCTTTAAAAAGTAAAAAAATTGAAGATAAGTGGAAAAAAATGCAGCATACAGTGTACATACCACCAAAAACTCCTTTTTATCCACCATCTCATTGCCATCAGTGTCAAACATGTTGAAAGCTATTCTAAAACCTGCATGCGGCTCTGTCATAAAAAAAAAAAAATGTATTCATGAAACAGAAAAATGTTATTTTAAATCTATATTGGTTGTAAACAGTTACTCTACACAGAAATACATTTTTAACAAGAAATTCAAAGCAGCACGTTACTATTAAAATATATGAAAGCTAGATGGAAATATACATATTCCTGCTTTATATATTAGCAAACCTGATAACAGAATTAATAATATACTTTATTTCTTTGTCTTATTTAATGGAGTTGGGGTTCAATCCAGGCCTATCTAGGTACTAGGCAACCCTTATATTGCTGAGCTACACCCCCAGTTGAGTCTTTAGGTGATCCCACATAGCACTATTAGGAAAAAAAAAAAAAAACTGATTATTCTTCTAAGAATATAAAAAGCCTATCGATTTGTTAAAAAGGAAAATATCCGCTTATCACAATTGAATATTATTTATTTATTTATTTATTTATAGTTTATGTATTTGGTATTGAGTCTCACAATGTGGCTGGAACCCATAGTGATCCTCCTGTTTTCAGCCTCACCAGCGGTGGGATTACAGGCATGCACCACCATGCTCAGACTTGGGTTCCCTGTTCAGGAAACCTGGCAGTTGGGCCAGCACGGCACATGAATTATTTTTAATATATATAAAGGGTCAGAAAAAAAAATGGCACAGTGAACCAGTTCCCATTCTTCAGTTATATCTGAAATGACTTGTAGACATAAACAGCAAGCCTGAAAAAAAAAAGATTTTTATGTTAAAGCAGATAATTATTAATAAACAATGAATAAAATTTAACGAAAAAGAAATTTCTTGATAATAAAAAATGAAAAATAAATTACAGGCTTGAGGTTAAACTTTTAGAGACTTTGAAAAAGACATTAAAAATAAAAAGAGGTTTGACTATGTAATTCCCAACTCCTCAAAAATCTGAAACAAATGCTTTTGAGAGAAAAATTTTCATATACTTCAAATCACTTTACTTTTATGAACTCAATGTATAATAAAGATGACTCTTTCCTTTTCTTAAATTCTAAAGCAATCCTTACAATTATTGATTTGAAGGGAAAATAAAGAGTAAAAAGTAAAGGAAAAACACACAAATGCACTGCAGATTATGTAGCATGCTTCCTTGCAGATCTCTTTTCACATTTTTCTTAATTGTAATCTAAACAGCATGCCGTAAGTTTTCCATTCATTCACTTTAAAGATTCTACAGGGCACCATAATCTCTTTGAACAGAAAATGTGGGACACCACTAAGTTATAGGATGTTACATCACAGGTTCTCTTATGTCCTGAGTCCTTACTGATCTTGAAGGGCTAGGGCCAAAACATTAGCTATTCTTGTAGCCCTTCTTTTTCTCTAATAGTTTTGGTCTATGAACTTAAACTTACTTTTGTTTTGTTTTTTTGTTTTTGTCTTTTTGAGACAAGGTCTTGCTATGCATTTCAGGCCGCCCTTGAGTTCACTTTTGTAGTGAAGGCTGGTCTCAAAATTGCACTGATCCTTCTGCCTAAGTCTCTCAAGTGCTGGGATTACAGACACACCAACACGCCTTGGCTAAACTTACATTCTTAACCCTCCTGAAGAGAAGCTTAGTGATACTATTACTCTATAACACAGATACTTGAGCTTAACATCACTGTCTTTCTGAATATCAAACATCTTAGACTTAACTTGAAATCGGTATTTTCCATCAATCATTGATATTCTAATAAATCTCTAGAGAATGTGATAAAAGCAGTTACACATTTTTCTCTCTTTTTTTTTTTATAATTTTTTTTCAATTCTTTTATTGTTTAAATTTAACAATGGTTATATTACATATTTTCATCATCAGATCAGTTTAGATTAATACATATAGGTATATAAGATTGATCAAACAACTAAACATTAACCTTTCTAAATCCACATTACTTTTTTTTTTTCTTTTCCCCCTTCTTTTCTTTGAAAGTTGACATATTGCATATTGTCCTCACAATCATTCTATAGAGTGCAGTGTGTGGGCATGACCCACCTCCCTATTAATGTTGCATAG
>PVJA010047063.1:0-14832 GCA_004027025.1 Myocastor coypus
AAAAAAAAAAAAAAAAAGATCTGGAAAGCAAGTAAATCAACTGAATGTTGTCCATGCAGACAGCAGAATGAAAACTATAAAGTGACTCTGCAAAACAATTTGGTATTTCCTTGAAGTTCAACAACTGTATTACATCTGCATAACCTGTATGTACCTTGGTAATTCCAACATGAGGTATTGTTATGGTTTATGTCTAAGTTGTCCCCCTAAAGCCTCATGCAATCATAGGGCAGGGCCTTCTAGAGTTTGAAACATGATTCATGATCCCTGAGATTATGTGTTTTAGTACTGATGAGATTATGGGTCTGAGTACTTCTGGGATTATGGGTGTAGCCTAAGGTGGATAGGCTGAGGTCGAGAGCCTGAATGTAATATAGAGACAGAGAGACAGAGGAGTGTTGTTGCTCTCTGCTACCATGGTTGGTCGGTTGCCTCTGTCGCCATTGTTGCTGTTCTGCCACCATGAACTGCTGCCCTCTGCCATGTGCCACTCAGCCTTGGAGATGGCCGAATATGAACTGAAACCTCCACAAACTGTGAGCTAAATAAACCTTTCCTTCCTTCATTTTGAGTGTCAGATATTTGTCCCAGCCATGACAGAAAAGTAACTAAGACAGGTATGTATTAAAAGAAACTATTAAACATGCTCTGGCTGTTTCCACTCTGTCTGCTGGCACTGAAGGACATCTGCCTGCTCCAAGCAACTTTGGCGTTCACATCTAAAGGCCAGTAAGGCACCCTAGAACTCAGCCTGTGCCTGATCAAACACTGGCATCTGGAGATGCCCAGAGAGGCTCACCTCATGTCAGCAGGAACACTTTCCACCATCCACCAGCTCTACATAGAACCATGCCTTGGTGAAAGAGTTGACCAAAACCAAACTCCAGGAGACACTGTGCTCTAGCCCTGGGTATCTCATCACACAGTCCAGACATGCACCTCCAGTGAGGTCTCCCAAACATGCAGCCTGGGTGGGCAGTAGGGTAAGATAAGGTGCCTGCGAGGAGGAGGCCTGTGTCATCCCATTCACATCTGTGACCCACCTGGGGCAATGTCACTCACCATATCCATATCTAAACAGCAGATTGCTTGTGAAATTTTAGATCTTAGCAATAGAAGCACAGGCATCCCATCGAAGATATCACATAGTCTGTGCCAGGACTGGTGCCCAGGCCTCCCCTCAAGAACAGCCTAGCATATTTGGTCACTACCCCTCCTCAGAGAGGACAGACAGACAAGGTCCTACCTCCTAGCACAGCACCTCCTAGGGGGCCACTTCCTCCATAACACTGGGAAAAATAATGATGGCCTGGTCTTCCTTGGAGGCCTCTCAGGCCACAGTTGAGGCAGGGGCAAGAAAGCTAGCAGGAGGTGGTGGGCATCCTGGGGCTCAGGTGCTGCTGGTTTGTCTTTCAATGGACAGTGTCACACTTGTCAGAGTAGCTCCTTGTAATGGCATCACTGTTGGCTGCACCCCATGCAAAGGCTTTAAGGAGTGGAACCGTCCATACAGCTACTCAATAGAGATTTCTTGCCAGACAGAGTCAGATTACATTCTGAACAGGAGACGTACCAAGATCTCTTCATCCCACCAGCTGTTCTTATTTGTCCACAGCCAGCCTTGACCTACTGGCCCACACACTGGGGCTAGTGGCTGGCTGACCATCACATATCATATCCATTCTGGGCAAGCTCCTGGCTCTGACCAAGGTACTATCACCGTAAAGAAACCAAGTAACATAGGAGCCTAGATGGTGTACTAGAGCCTAGAGTGGGTAGAAATGGGAAAGTGCAGACCCTATCAGCCATCCATGGACAGATGGCCAAGGAAGGTCCCAAGGGCAAAGTGGGGTTGGTGTCACCCTGAGGAGCTGTCCAAGGGCCAAAGTGTGCTCCAACATGAGCCATGGACATATGTACTACCTGCAACATGTAGATGCTGCAGCAATACTGCAGCAGGGCTATTTTTATCCTGAAGTGTGAAGTAGCTGCCAGATGACCTGGCACCCCTGTCATGCACAATGAGCCCATGATACAACAGGGAAAACTGCAGGTGTCCAGAGGCTGGGACAGGATGCCACAGAATCCTATGGAGGACTGTGACAGCTTCTGTAGGATGTGGGATGGCTTGGTAAGGGTAGAGAGCAGAGCACCAGGCCTGCATGGAGGCTGGTGCCCACACAGGCAGAATCCCCAAGATCATAGTCAGTGCAGAAGGGGATGCAATTTAGTCCAGGCCCCTGGTTCCCTTGTTTAACTCACACAGGTTTGGAACAACATGAGGCAATGGGCAATCATCTGACAGTCTGTCCAGGCCACAGAACCAGGAATTGGCTGCTCACTGCTTATCAGTGGCCCCAGAGGATGTGCTTGACGACATGCCCTCTAATATGGACTGCAGAGCCAGGCTGCAGATCTTGCGAGGATGGGCTCTGGGAGAGCAGCAGTAGGTTCTGCTGTGGAGGGCCAGATGACATAGCCCTGGGCCAGGGAGATAGCTCAGTAGAATAAGTGCTTGCTTGGCAAGCACAAGGCCCTGAGTTCAATCCCTCATACCACCAAAAAAAGATATAATCCCACTTACATTTTCACATTTGGCTCACTAGTGACAGCTCTGCAGGACGCTGGCTCCTGGGTGTGGTCTGGAGTTGCCCCCCACTCCTCCACATGCATGAGAGAAGAGATGCTCAGGTATGGGCCTAGCAACTATGTTTTTACAAACCTTGTAGGGGACATCAATGCAAACATATGCCTATCTGAAGATGGGGCTGTAGGGAATGAATGTGAAGCCACGTGACCACAGTTCCAATGTCTGCCTATCAGCTGTGTGGCCCTCAAATGGTGATCTCTGCAATTCTGATGACCTGGGTTCTCAGAGCATTTTTTACTCCCGCTATAAAGGCATGGTCAGTCCTACCACATAGGGTTGCTGTGATGACCAAAAACTTATGTGGGGAACTTGGCATGATTGTACTTTAGCACTGTATCCCTGAATAAGGTAGCAGCATGCAGAATCTCTTCCATTGGTGCATGGGGAAGGACTGGTATTTCAGGTGAAGACTTTCTGCTGACAGGCTGGCCACTCCTGGGCAATATCACTGGCTGTCCACTTGTGCTTAGGTCTGGACCAGAAGTCCACATGAATAGTGATCCTGAGGACTGCCAAAGGTCTGAGTGCTGGGGTGGCTTTCTCTCACTTTCCCCTCCATGCACTTCTCTTGACTATTCATTCCATCCTGCCACGTCCAGTCTTTGCAGGGTGCAGCCTTCCCATGTCTTCATGTGGGACATCAGTAAACAAATATGAGAAAGAAAAGCCCCTTGAGAGTTGATACTGGGATGAACAGTGCCATTGGAGCCCCCGTGGAAATAACAAGAGAAGGAGGAGGACGAGGGAAGTCTATTTTGCCTAAATTAGAAGTCAGAAATTACTCCAGATCACTGCAATCTGAAATTGGGATTTTCCACATACCACCACGCAGCCAGCAGCACCATAATCTGTTTTAATTAAATAAATTGGAAACACAGATCAGGCCAATGTGTGGAATCAAGGTGCCATGCATTTATATTTATAGCTCCATTGACAGAGGATTCATGACATCTGTTACCAACTTCTGCAGCTACTTTATTAAATGGAATAAATAAAATCCGTGCAAAACGGCACAGCCTTTACCAGAGCCAGGCCATTGGGATTCTCCCAACTCAACATTTTCAATTTGTTTTACTGGGCTGTTATGCCTATGTCAGAGCTAGCTGAGGAAGCCGCAGCAGTGGGACAAGAGTACTACGAGAGGAGGGCAGTACCAGCTCCCTGGCCATGCATGCTTGCACCTGTCCGGCCTGGCCACAAGGACCCTGTCAGCCCACAGGCACAACCTATGTGTATGAACTAACCTGGGCTAGAGGAAACAGGAGCTCAGGAGTGAAGGGCAGGCAGGAGACAGAGGGACAGGAGAGAGGACACAAGGAAGAGACAGTGAGCATGAAGGAACAGTGTGGGGGTGTCAGAGAGTGCCTGCTGGGCCTGGGGGCAAAACAGGTATCATAAGCCAGGGTGTCTGTGACCCACCCAGAAGTTTGTCCCCCAAAAAAGTCAGGTTGGGGACAGGAAGGGGCTCTGGCTCCAATGAGCTCAGGTGGGCCTGGAAAGCAAAAGAGGAACAAAATGGGCAGAGTGGAGGAGGCAATGAAAGCGGCAGCACCCTATCTCCACAAGGACACTCTGAGGTACTCTTGGCTGGCAGCATTCTTCCCACTGCTTCCCTGCAGTCCTCCTTGTAGGCCACAATACTGGCAGAGGGGACATACATATGTCTGTTCTTTGACAGCAAGTCTGGCTGTATTCACACCCCTGCAACTGTGAGCTGCTCTCCACCATGCACCTGCATCACCAAAATGGCTCATTCAGAAAACTGAGTACCTCATGCCCACAAGCATCTTAGCCATGGGAGGTGTTAAGGGAGTTCCATGGATAAGGTCCCTAACTTCTTATGGCGTGTCAACGTGGATGATCAACTAATAAATGCTTGAAAGGAGCTCCAAGCTTGAGGACTTTACAAAACTTCTCAGTTGAGAAAAGTTATTATTTAATAAAATAACCAAAATGCCCATCTACCAAAGCTTCCAAAGCACCAGCCTTGCTGTCTGGCCACTGACAACAGCAGGTTAGGACAGTGCCATGTACCACCTGTACACCCTGGTCGCTGGGGGTAGTCCTGGGTGTATGTAGAGTGGGGGTAGGGGGTGGTCATCATGCTGAGGGACAGTGAGAAACAGGAAGGTCTGCTTCAGGTCACTCTCCTCTATTCTGAGCTCTAGCTTCCTCTACTGCCTTGCCCCAGTGGCCAGTGAGAAGACAGATGAGACTGTGTGGGCCACAGCCCAGCACCTGCAACCCAGGGCACTTGCTATGTGGAAGGTGATGGCCATCATCTTGACTAATGAACCAGCATGAAGGAACAGTGTGGGGGTGTCAGAGAGTGCCTGCTGGGCCTGGGGGCAAAACAGGTATCATAAGCCAGGGTGTCTGTGACCCACCCAGAAGTTTGTCCCCCAAAAAAGTCAGGTTGGGGACAGGAAGGGGCTCTGGCTCCAATGAGCTCAGGTGGGCCTGGACTAGCAGTGGGCCATAAGAGCACCTCTCATCTCATAGCTTTCAGCAGTGCATTTTCTTTGGCTGCCGAGCTCTGGTGGTTTTCCCACCAGCCACCTGAGTGATGAGGACCAGGATGCCCCAGAGGCTCTGCAGTAGTAGCCTGGGAGCCAAGAGCAGCTGTTCTGGGAAGCTAGAGCTCTGTGGGAAGCCAGGGTAGTCTTTACCTCAACCCCACAGCCTGGGCCCATAGGGCAACCCCAGCTCATGAAAAGGAGGACTCCCACCTCCTGCAGGGCCCCATCTTCCAATGCCTGTGCCAAGTTCACGAAGGGCTTCTATGTTCTCATCTCCTCCTGCTCTGGAAAGAAACATTCATTGTGGCCACAGCTGGAGGGAGGTAGTTAGATTCCACCCATGGCAGGACTGCCAGATCTCAGTAGTAGACAATGAGGCCCTGTCCAGCAAGTGATGAGGCCCAGAATAACTGCGGAAGGGGCACCATCTTCATAGCCCCTTCATATGGGGCACTGCCACAACTCTTGCTGGTCTGGCCGGCCATTACTTGGCCCTTCCTTTTGTTAACCTACTGTGTCCAGTTGTGACTATGTTCCTTCCTTTCTTTCTTTCTTTCTTTCTTTCTTTCTTTCTTTCAATCAGATTCATAATAAGCCTCCTGTTTTCAGCTTCCCAAGTGCAGGGATTATAGGTACACCCACCATGGCCAGTCTCAGTTGCCGACTCAATGAGTCCTGGGGGCCAGGGCCTGCATGGCATGCCAAGGATCAAACCCTGTTCCTGCATTTGCCTAACTAAGCAAGTGCTTTAATCCACTGAGCTATCTGGCTGGCTCTGTTTTCCCTCTTCTTAATTTACTTCTATGGGGAGACCAAGAGCCAAGGCCTTCTTGGAGCTGGGGCTCCTGAGAAGCTGCCCATAGCCAGGCACCACCAGATGGCCTTCCACTGAGGAATGTGGCTCAGGAAGCAGAGGTCAGAGGCTACAGCCAGAGCAGCTGGGCTACAGAGGCTTCTGGAGCAGTGTGGGGAGGCTTCACATAGGAGGTCTATCTTAGAGACCTGTCCTCTCAGCTCTCTAGGCTTTCAGTCACTCATGGAGCCACACCTGGAGCCAAGCTCACTATGGCCCCATCTACCTACTCACCATCCGGACAACAAGGATCCTGTGCCTGAGCAGGTCACTGGCTGGAGAGCACAGGGATGAGAGGCCTGGGTTTCATGTGCTTCCCTGATTTCTCCACTTCTATACTACATTTCCAATTTAAAAGGTGTCCCCTCCATAAGGCATGGGAAAACCACTCACTGGGTTTCTCTGCACATAGTATTTCCGTGATCTTACCCAGTTGTGATATCTCTATATGCCACTGGCCCACGTTCATCCTAAATCCTGCTCCTAAATGGCTGAACTATCTCTCTGCAAATCTAAGGCTGTCATTAGGAAGTGACCAGAAATAGATCTTGCAAAGAAGGGCCCAGTCCTTGAATCCCACACACCATCAGTCCTACATCACTGAGAGCAACTGCCCCTACAAGATGTAACTACAAGATGCCTTTTAGGAGCAGTAGTACTATGCCCAGTAGGGATGAACCTAGATCCTCCAGCCTCACAGGGTCCCGAGACTCCCAGCCATCTATCACTGAAATTTCCCAGGTGGCTTCTCCCCAGTCAGCTTCCACCAAGCACCCGGTTTCAAGCATGGCTGTATCCCTATCTTACTCCTCCTTGAGCAGTGGGTGATGGCCCAGAGACCACAGGTAAAAGATGGGTGGCACTCAACCCAACACAGGCTTCTAAAAGGACTGACAGGAGACAGGAGGGATCCCCACCTCCCTCTGAGCTCCATTCATAGCAGACCCTCTCAGCTACAAGGCTCTCAGGCTTGTCTTATTCCACCCTAGGCTGGCCCTCCCTAGGCCTAGGAATAAGCCATGAACCTGTCTGCTGCCACCTGGTGGAAGCAAGAGGCTCACAGCTTTCCTTTTGGAATAGAGCCAGCCATCTGGGCAGGACTCCACAGGCACCAAGCAGGATCCCCACTGCACACTGAATCCAACCACTCTCGATCCCCAGTGGGCTAGGGTTGCACCCCCTGGATTCCCTTCCCCAGGTTTCAGTGCAGTCCAGGAGGCAAGGGTCTGCTGCAAATAAGAGGATGAAGCTAAACTCAGAGGCTGAATGCCAGGACAAGCTGTGGGAACAGGTGGCACGATACAGCCTCCAGAGAGCAGCCAGTGAATGGCAGCCTGTAGATGGAGTCCAGAGCATACCTGTGGATATTTCCATCTCAGCAGCCTGGATATAGAGGACAGAGGCTAGGAGAAGCCACAGTGCCTGCCCCCATAAGAAAGAAGCTGTAAGGGGATCTCAAGTCAGGGGAGGGGTCAGCTGGTCAGTCCCAACCCACACCTGACTGGCTGTAGAACACTCCCAGTGATGGTGGTAAGAGGAACATTGGTGCTAATGATGGAGGACTGCACTCTGCACTGGCTGGGTCTTGAGCCCTATGTCTGCCAATTCTCCCGTAACTCCAGAGGCACAGAAGGACAGTAATCTGCGATCATATCCCACCATATGAGGAAGGTTCCCTAATACACTCCATAAGCAGGGACAGGATGAGGCCTGCCAAGCTGCCTGCAAGGCACAGATGCACTGAGCTTGTCTGTCCATCAGTGCTGAGGTCACCTATAGCCCTGGTCACGTGACAGAGCACAGCATATACAACATAGCTGTGCACAAACCATATGGCTCCTAATGACTAGTAGGGGGTGCATATGGCCATGCAGGAAAGGATCCCTCAATTTGAGAAATTCTGGTACAATGGGAAAGTGTTAAAGAGCCTTCCTTACAAATCTCTCTTCATTAACGCTTCATATGGAGCCAAATGTGTTGTAATAAAATGGCTATTAACGCACTTAAATTTATGATAATTTCACTGGGTACAGCTGGAGTTAACCTTTTAGATAAGTATGGAAGATCTGTGCAGACCTGTTCCTAGTGGGCCCCACTCTCAGCCATCCTAGTGATCAGAGGCAGCAGGATGAGCCCCCAGCCCCACAGTGGGGTCCAGGACCTGGGGGTGTCACTCATTCTTAGGATGCACTATGTGAAGAATGACAATGAAGTCTGATGCACCTCTCCAGGCAGTGACACAATACAGCCCCCGGCACCTACGTAGTCTCAGTGCAAGCAGGAAAGAGAAGAGGCATATATGTATGACGGCAGCTTGGGTCAGGTGATCCACAGGATGGAGCTGGTATAGCCCAAGCCTCTGTGCTCCCCCCACATTCACTGGGTGACCTGCCAACTACAAGTGCACTAGGCAGACACGGCTTCTATGCATAGCTATACCAGTACCCAGGGATCACAGCTACACAGTCCCTCAACTACCCTTCACATAACTGAGCAAAACCTATTGTAAGATGGCCTACTGTTTTTTTTTTTTTTTAAAGGTTTTAGAAAAAAATTTTTATTTATGTATTTAATACAGGGAGTATAAGATCTCAGTCCACACAGACTGGACTCATAGTGATCCTCCTGTTTTTAGCCTCCTAAACTCCGGGATTACACATGTGCTACCACACCCAATCTTAGTCGCTGTCTCAGTGTGACCCGGGGTAGGGCTAGCACGGCACCCTGGGAATTGAACCCCAGTCCCTGCATCTGCCTAAGCAGCAGCTTGAGTCCACTGAGCTATTTGGCTGGCCCTAGGCCTGTTGTTTATTAAGTGCCTTCCCCACCTGGAAGCTCAGTTCAAAAGGGGCAAAGTCTCTACAAGGTTGTATATATAATGCAGTTGGGAAATGAAAGTGGTACAACCATGCCATCTTTCTAGCCAGAAGCTCCAGAGGTGACCCACATACTCAGGCTGAATGAGGAGTGGACACAGATAGCTGCACTGGATGACAATGGCTCACACCATTACCTTTCTGTGCAACTTCTCACACCATGGTTTAAGGCCCACTGCTGTCAGAGTGATCCTGGGACCAGAATTCATAGGCTGCAGGCCATGATGAAGACCCCTTGGATTCCAGGAGAAAGGAGGTAGCATATGGTCCAGAGCTAGAGCTCCAAGGCCCACATTCCCAGCCTGGTATCACCCACACCATCTGTAACCTGAGCATGGCCCTGAGCCCTGGGCCCCAGCTTCTTCATTAGCAAACCCAGGGCAAGGACAGCACCTATTTCTAGGAACAGTGAGAACAGCACTGAATGATGGCAATAAAGGGCTCAGTGCAGGAACCAGTGATGTCAGTCCCCACACCTGTGGTGGTTTCCTGGCATCTATGAACACCTGCCTATGTTCAAGGTCAGGGATCCCACCATAACCTGATGGGCTGTGCTGCATAGCAGGGAACAAGTTGCTCCTTGCTGCTCAGAAAGGGAAGGTTTGTTGAGGAGCCCTGCCCCTAGGCCCCAGGGCCATCAAGCGGGTGGGAACTCAAAGCCATGCAGACCACCCAGGGAAGAGCCATAAGGGTATGGATTATGCGACACAGGATCTTTCCTGGGTGTCATTAGCACACAGAGCCACAAGCTGAGTTGGATGTCCATGGTGTCACAGGACCTGGGAGGCAGGCTCTTCCAAACTGGGTCCTGTGTACACACATAATGAGAAGAGAACATGGGATTTCACAGAGGATAACGGGATGGTGTTAGGTGCAATGTGGAAAAGAGAGAGGCCACAGACTGAGATTGTGTTTTCCTTGAGGGACACTGACAGGTGTAGAATAGGGGCCTAATAGAGTACATGGTGGAGGGCATCATGATCTCTAGCCGCTCTCCCAGCCCCTCCAAAGTCTCACACTGACCCCTCATCTTCCTGCTCACTGGAACTGCCTGGGATGCTCTAGAAGCCTGACACCATCATGAGAATTAGACTCTACACACAAACTACTGATCTCCAGCCATGCCTTCCCGCATGCCCCACTCCCAGACCTCAAGGCCCCTGTGGCTGACTGCCCACCACCAACTCACCTCCATCTCCGAGCTGTGGGCATGCACTTTCTGCACCATGTCCTCAGCCTCCCGCATGCGGCGTGTCAGCTGGGGTGAGTACTCAGCCTGGGTCAGCTCACTGTCATAAGACCCTAGGATGGCGCGCATGCCATCTCGCTCCTGTGGGCAGAAGACAGCTAGTTAGAGTGAAGAGGTGACGCTAAGGATGGCTGGCAGGAGTATGGAGACAGAAGTCTGGTGGAGAGAGGAAGGAAACCTCAAGCTGCTCAGGACTTGGGTTCCCACATACCCGCCTATAGTGCCCTCCTTCAAAAAGCCAACCTGACAGGCCCAGGTGCTTTCCCAAGAGCCCATCCCCGATCTTGGTGCCAGGCTGGATATTTTCTTGCTGCTGAGCCTACCACCAGTAATACTCTAGGCAAGGACACAAATAGCCTGATGAATGAGGACTAAGTAGAGCAGGAGTGTCAGTGTCCCATTGGAGTGAGAAACCTCCTACCCCTAAAAACTCCCTAGCTGTCAGCTCCAGCCAAAACTGCTGTGGTCTTAGCAAGCACCTCTCCACCCACAGAGTTCATAGAGGAGGCCACTAGCCATGCCCAGCACCCCACCTCCTCTGGAGCATAGATAACCACAGAGTCAGGAGTAATTCAGAGCCAGGACAGAAGTCACTGTCTATCTGCGCACTTGTAGGAGAGCAGGACTGATAGTATGACCAGGAAGCCAGGCTAGGGACTGGGACAGTTTTCTTCTTTGAAAGCTATATTTTTGTCATGTGAACCCAAAAGGACAAGTTCTCAGTTAGGCCTATAGGGAGGATGCCCCTGGTAGGAGCTGAGCTGCTCTGCAGGCTGTGCGAGGGGTGAGCCTGAACAGGAAAGTCTGGTCTCCTCTGGCTGTTTGTTGAGTTTTTCCCTCCCTAGATGGGATTCTTAGATGAGGACTGAATAGCTCACAGCCACTAGGTTCTCCTGATCCCAAATGCTACTCTAGATTCAGGAGGCCTGGCCCTAGGAAATCTAGGCCACACAAGAACCTGCCCCTAGTTCAGTAGGCATCAGCACAGCTCTTCCATCCCTTGACGGGAAGTGGGTATGGCCAGATGATGCAGAGGTGGGTTGCTGGGCCAGCACTCCTCCCTGGCACTTCGGTGTGTGTCTGCACAGGGCTCTGAACACACCAATCTAGGAGTCAGTGGTGAGGACAGGCTTCTGTGGCCAGAGTTCAAACCCTACTCTGCTCTGAGGTCAATTATCTAATCATCCAAGTCTTTGTCCCTTTCTTAGTGAGATGGCAGCAAGGACAGCTGTGCAGTCAATACTGCCATGGCCTAAGTGAACTGCCCTGTAAACAAGGTGCCCATCAGTGACAGAACTGTATCAATACTGGTCATCAGGTGCCAGTTATGGAGCCAGGAAGTAGGTCCTACCTGCTCATTGGCACATCCCATCTATCTCTAATACACATATCCTGAGAAGGGAGCTGAAGGAAAATCAGACAGCCCTGCCTGACTGCACCAGGCCCCAGACTAGTGGCTTCCCCCTTAAGTGAGCTGCAAGGTCTGCTGGCACCAGCCTGCCTCAGTGGGCATATTCTCAACACTGATGGAGACCTATTTTCCCAGTGTACCTGGGAGCAAGGCCTCTCTCAGACACTGGAGCCCCTTTCCATACAGCATTCTCTGTTCCCACTGCACAGGCAGAAGCCCAACCATGTCCCCAGCAAGAGGCCAATCTGACAGCTCAGTTACTTCAGTGCCCACACTCTCAGATGCCCCTGCCTTGCAAGTGGGACAAGGAGAGTATAGAAAGGCCCTTGCCTCCTCCTCCTTGAGCTAACTGAGCACCCAGGGCCTCAGGCTGCCATGGCCTCTTCCCTCACAAGCAACTAAGGCGTGTTGTTGTCACCACATATGGAATGTGTAATTAGTTGATGACAAAAATTCAATAAGTGAGAAATTAAAGTTACAAATCCAACTGAAACTGGTCACATATCCCGGGAAAATTTGTTTCCACAGGAAGGTTTATGAAGTGTCATAATGTTATTGAAATCCTATATCTTCCTATTGACTTTTATCGTTTCAAGCTGGTTACCCAAGTTATCATTACCACACTGTTGATGCCACAAGAGGCCAGGGCAGGGGATTTCCTTCCATAAACAAGCTGTAATTGTCTCCTTTATTGACCAATAAATCTCCAAAATGCTGCCCTTCACTAGAGTTCTCTTCTGTTACATCTCCAGGCTAGCAATGGCTGACAAGAAAAAAAAAAAAAAAATACAGAAGTTTGTTGTTTGTTCCCTTTCAAGGAATTGTTTTGCCATTAGTAAAGGAGCAGGCACTGGCCTGGTGTGATTTGGTAACGACTTTTTAATGACTGATTCTACTTGCAATCAAATTCGCTTTGTTTCCACTTGAGCAAATGCCGGCGATTAATTGCTGCACAAACCAGCACCCAGGCTGTGCCAACAGAGCCTTAAAGATTTACTCAGGAAGAACAAAATAAAACAACACTTTCCACTGAGTGCATCTCCTGGGTACAGACAGTCCTGTTTGTAAGCAACAGAACTTGCCTGTCACATAACTGATGGCAACTAAAAGAGAGGCAGAGAACCGAGAGCACATTGTCTCACCTAGAAGAAGCCATCCGAAGACCTGGGGTGTTTGTGCCTTTGGACCCATCTGAGCTGCTGGCACCAGAGTCCAGTGCCTCTTAGGAAGGAGGCTAACCACAAGGGAGGGAAAACAGCACATCTAACTCCATCAATGAAATCACAAAGGGCATAAGAGATACTGGCCATCTGAGGCTGCTGTGGCCTGCCTGAAACTAATAAATCCATCCCCAATACATTCCGAAGACCACAAGTACATCCCAGAAATGCAGTGGGGGTACAGTGGCTCCTGCTCTAGTCCCAAGGTCCACAGGCTCCTTGCTTCCTTGAAGCTCTGGTCACACCTCATGAGCTCTGCTCACCTGCCTCTGCTGCAAGGGACCTCTCAGGGCTCAGTGCCCACTTTGAACCAGGGCTGCTCCTGGCACACAGGCCCCAGGCTCAAGGCCAGTTCCTGCAGGTAAAGAGCATGGATGCCCAAAGATGAGCAGCACTGGACACTGCATGACAAATACTCTGAACATCACCAGGAGGAAGAGTTTCTTAGTTATTTTCTCATTGTTTCTGGGATACAATACCCAACACCCACACGTGAACAGAGGGAAGGTTTACTTTAGCTTGCAGTTTGTAGAGGTTTCAATCCATAGTCAGCTGGCACCAATGAAGGGCAGCAAGGTGGAGGGACATGGTACAGGAGAAACAGTCCATTGCAAGACAGATGGGAAGTAGTGAGGCTCTCTTCTTTCCTTTTTTTTCCCATCCAGACTACAAACCTGCTGGTTGGTGCTACCCATATCCAGAGCGGTCTTTCCTCTTCAGTAAGCCCATCATCCATACCCAGAACTATGCTAAACTAACCAGTGGAGGAACCTAGTATCACTCCAAAAGGCCCTCCTCCCCCATGAGTACATGAGGCTTTAGGGAGACATCTAGATATAAACTAGAACAAATAAGTTCCAGAAAATAGGAAGGACATGGAGACACCTTGTTTGCAGGATGTGGCTCTGTGGCATCCACACAGCTATAACCAGCAGCTGGCACTCCAGAAGCTTCCTCTGATCAGCTTCAACTGCCCTGGGCATCTAAACACCAGGGAGAGATGCCTGACCTGCAGCCCAGGCTCCAGACATAGCAGCCCACATAGCATGAGACCTGAACACCTACAGGATGGTCTAGGTAGGATTTGCCTAGGACTCCCAGGGTCACCTCCATCTAGGTCATCTCCTTCCAGTTCACAGGGAAGTGGATACAACCCTCCATGGGAGACATGCCAGACATGAGTAAAGTCAACTTTCAGGGTTAGAAGAGCTACCTTCCATGGGTATCCAGCTTGTCTACAGGCATCAGAAATGACAAGGCACACTCAAGAACATCTACATACATGGTCCCACCCATCTCTGTGAGACCTGAGTCTCCCATATGGAACAGACTGCTTGTATTTCATGAACCTCACAAGACAAGGACTCTAGGCAAACTCTGACCTGGGTCTGCAATAAGTGTAGACAACCACCCTAGGAAGCAGCTGCAAATAAATCCCTGAAGTAGCTGAGATTTGCTATGCAACTGGCCCTTGTACAGAGGAAAGGCATTAAGTGTAGTGCCTAAGCATGGCAATGGAAAGGTAGGCAGAATAGCTATGGTTCATAGCAGAAGAAAATGACATGGCCAGAGTTCAAACCCTCACTACGGTGATGTCAGTGCATTCCAAGGTCAGGCCTGATGGTGGGGAGAAAGCAAACCCAGACAAGTTTAGCACTGAGGATCTGTGACCACATACCCACACTCATACATAAGATCTGGGAGCTGATAGACTCCAGGCAGAGACACAGACAGTATCTACACAGAGTCCATGTTTATCCAGACCAGCTACACATGCACAGAAAGGCAGATGCTAACTCTAGTCAGTGCTGTAGAGGCAGAAATATATTCTGTGCAGCAGATAAACCCCACAGACAAGTTGTGGGAAGGAAGTTCATTGTTAAGATTCACAGAATGTAAATAAAAATGGAGTGACAACACAAAATAAAGAGAATAACTCCCACAGTATATAAATCTGCATAATGTACTTATAACAAAGCAGGAATTTAAATTAGTAAGTTACAAGATATAAGAAATAACAAGCAAATTAAAAGATCTATAAAAATTAAAGATGA
>PVJA010047064.1:0-14840 GCA_004027025.1 Myocastor coypus
TTGATAGCTATTCTTAAAATTAAGTATGCATAGTTTGATTTTTAAAATAATAGCTGCTATATTGGAACCCTTAATATTTTGTAGCATTCTGTGGTCTTCAGTCTATATGGATCACATCATGTAGCTGTAACAGCAAATCTCTGAATAACTTAAAAACTAGCATCACTGCTCTAAATACATAGTGAAGTATAAATACCAGAACAATTTGATTCTAGTTACCATTTAAAATAAACCAAAGCACATAAACACTTCATAATTGTGGTATATTTTTCTTACTAAATCATCATAAGAGTTTTCCCAGATAACATTTTACTCTCATGTTTTAATGTCTTAACATTATAAAATAATTTTCCATAAAATAACTGCATGCTTAAATTATAGCTAATGCACTCTAAATTTCAGAGAAATGGAATTCTTCCCTATAGACTTAACTTTATAATATTTATTAAGATATAATAACTCTCTGTGTTTGCATATTCCAAATTTGGAAAAACATTCATTAAACTCAAAACGTAAAATTATATCATAAATGTTTCACTTAATGAGAACAAAAGACAGATATAATGAATATTTCAGTAAGTGAAGACCTTAGTGCTTCACATTGTTACTTTTAATCAGCTGCATGGTTTACACTTAGAACAAAGTTACGCAGTAAAATTTCAAATGGTTGACACTCGTGAGCTTCTCATCTAAGGTCAGGGAAAACAAAGTGAAAAATGAGAGCAACGCTGGACAAGAAGACTTGGAGATAGCATTAATTGTTTGATTTCCAAGAATTTTTGGGTGAGTGACCCTTGGATTGTCTTCATGTTTCTTTCAGGGTTATCCAGTACAGAAATTACAATATAATGATCTCATTTAGTCAGATGTTGACTTAGTTACTGTTGCTTTTACTGACATAAAATACCAAAGTTAAAGGAGGGAAGCTTTATTTACCTCAGTTTACAGAGATCTGAGTCTGTCATTGGCAGATTCTAAGGTGGGCTGACATGGTAGACAGTTATTGTGGAGGGCGGTCCTTGACAGCCAAAAGATAAGCAAGCAACAAGGGATGGCCACAGCTCTTTCTGTCCTTTATATCTTACCCAGACTACCTTGGGTGGGTAGCACTCAACCCTTAATTTTAGCGCCCTTTTATCTAGTAGTGCACCATGAATTTAACCCAGTGTCACACATTCCACATCCCCTTACCTCTGAAAAATTTTGACCTAAGACTACACGAGGCTTTGGTGGGATATCTAAACACTAGCCAGAGAGGCAACAGGAAAGTTGCCCAAGAAAGCAAAATACTTATGCAGTGTAACCATCCTTTGAAATTACATCTACCTGGCTACCATAGTTAATCTCCAATGTACCTTCCTTGTTGCATAGCTTCATTGTGTCTAACTAATAATGCTACTGAAACACAGACTGCGCTAAGAGTTTCAGTACTTGTAATACTAGGATAATACTTTAAGAAAGAGCTCTCCATCTTTGCTTATAAAATAAAAGCGTGCAACAATTACAAGATCTCTCAAAGAGATAAAAGATGTGGGTGTCAGAATACATGCATTAGGTCTCGTTAAGACGCATTTCAAGGCTGGAGAGGTGGCTCAGTGGTCTAAAGCACTTGCTTAGGCAAGGTTAGGCAAGGTGAGCCTGCCATTACAAAACAAAAGGTTTGTTTCCTCATTCCCTTTTGTAATTAAACAACAGCAATTATCACAAAATTATGTTTACAGACACGAATATACAAGGACACATCAATTTCATTCTTTTGTTCAAAATGTAGCAAAGGCAAAGGTATATATATATATATATATATATATATATATATATATATATATTGCAGTTTCTAAGAGGAATAGAATGGGAAACTATCGCTAATACTTCACCTTAATGCCTTTTGTTTTAATATTTTACCATCATAAAATATGCAGTAACCACAGTGGCCATTTTGATTTCTTGTCTGGACCAGCTTTTCATAAATCCTGATACAGTACACAAGCTGAAAAGTGCACAACCTTGGAGCTTTGCGGTCATAGAGCAATCCCTGGAAGACCATTAATGTGAAGAGTGAGGTAATTAAAGCTGCAGTTCTATGCCAAAGGTTAAATTCTCCAAAGCCCTGAGAATTATTAATGAGCAGTTGAGCAACACAGAAGCAGTGCAACATTGAGACAAGAGCCAAAGAGACCCAGGATGATGGCCGATGAACGGAACAGCACTGGGGAGGCCAGAGGATTTAGCCCACTGTTGGCAAATATAAGTCACTAGGTACATTGTGTCAGAAGGAAAATAATATAGACCGAGAAGCCTGGAAACACAGACATGAACAGCAATGAATGATGAGGCATAGCAGCATACGTCACACACCCATTAGCACACGCTTAACGAAGGCTACTGCTGTGCTGGAAGCACACAGCCAAGAAGGGCAGCTACAAAGTCAGTCAGTATGGAGACCTTTGAATTGAAGAGACACCAAATTAGGAAGCAAGAAAGCAGTGAAATCCACCACCCTGAACATTGCATTTCAGATAGGTTATACAAACCTGTGAGCATCTTATGAGTTTGGCTTTGAGGTGGTGTTCCAGAAATCTTTGAATTGTGCTAGATTAGGAACACGTGGGGCTTCTACATGAGCGCTACAGGCGAAATTTCTGAAATGTGAACATCACGTCATGGCGGGGAAATTACAAATAGCATGGTGTGGTTGGAGTGAAAAGAGTTATACTGGACTAAGGCCTTGTGTTAACTAAATTGGCAAATTAAGGGGTAGATTTTATTAACTGGTTCATATGTTACTGAGAATCAGACGTGAATTATAGGTAGGAGTCAGTTTAAAATTTTTACGTCCAGTTTATCCACAGGGATGAAATGTGCATCTACATTATGGCCTATCTCACAACCTTTTGGGTATCGCTTACAGTTCTGCACTGCACCTGGATAAATTTCTTGTGTGGGAAATGTCTACTCAAAATGCACAGCATGTGCTTCGGAAAGCACATGCGTTTTTCTGTAAGGAGTAATGAGCTAGGCTTATTTCAAGGAGCAGACTTAATTTAGCGAACCTTTATCTGATTTATTTTCTTCTTATCTTGTTAAGGGAGCAAAATCCTTGAGTTTATAATTGTATAAATTTTATTCTCTATGCTTATTCGTTTGGACAAGAATAAAGACTTACAGAGAAAAACGATGAAAGAAGGCCTTGAAATCGCTGATGTGAGACTGGAGAAACAGCATACAGATTGTAACTGTCTGTTGGGAATTCACTCATCTCCATATCCCCCAAGATAAAAATAGACATCCCCAAAAGAACCCTTTCATAATAGCCAGGAATTAGTAGTACTAGCTGGACATTTTAATTCATGTCGTAAGTTACAATGACGTCATTATGGTAAATATATTCAAGGCTGGTTACTTTATGAGAAAAGACTTTCATTTAGCTCATCTTTCAAGAGGATCTAGAGCCTGGAGCTAGAATGTTGTGTTTATTGCTCTCAAGCAGAGAGATTAAGGGCTCAGGCAATCCGCTGTTCCTCAACTAGGGTACCCATAGGACTACATAAATTTCTTTCAAGGAGGACCTCCCCAGTGACCTAACTGCTGCTGAAACATTCAGCCCTCCAAGCACTGCTACGCACAGACCAACACATGAAGGTCTCATAAGCAACTCAGACATGATCTAAATGCAGTAGACTCTACTAGTGCATCTATCCTGTGCACACACAGGTGCCCTTGCTTTTCTTGCTCTGATGATTTCACAGAAGATCCGTCTCCTCAGCTGAAGAGACTCCTATCACGTGGATTTCAGTGAAGAAAACTAAGGCTTACTGGTCATGGAACGAGAGCTGGAAGCCCACCAAGAGACCACGTTGGCAAAGAAAGTCTACACAGAATTTTAAAAATAAGAATAAAATGATAGCCACTACCTCATGCAAGATTATAAAAGAAACATTTATTTACTTCAGAATATGGTACATTCCAATGCTGAAGCAAAAATGAAAGAACAATAACTGTTTTAGAAAGAAAAATCTAATTTCCAAAGCTAAATATGACATATATATATATATATATATATATATATATATATATATATATATATTTGTTATTATATATTCACATGTTTCTCTAAAATCTAAAATAATAACTATTTCTTCAAACTGAATATATGTTCCAGTGCACATTTCAAATTCATTCAGGATTTGTTATTTCTAATCTCGAAAATGAAGCCGGGCGTGGTGGCTCACGCCTGTAATCCCAGCACTCGGGAGGCTGAGGCAGGAGGATTGGTGCAAGTTCGAGACCAGCCTGGGCTACAAAAGTGAGCTCAGGACCAGCCTCAACTGCATAGCGAGACCCTGTCTCAAAAAGACAAAAAAAAAAGAAAATGAAATGATTACTAAATAAATTGTGCCAAAACTTTTTAAGTACTTAGAAACATAGTTGAAATTTATCTATTGTTCTGTATCTTTAAAATCTATAAAGTATAACAGCAACTATATATATATATATATATATATATATATATTACTGAACAATGAAAATTGTTTGTTATATTTTAATATTTATATCATAGTTGAACATGAAATTTTTTTTTTTTTTGTCTTTTTCAGACAGGGTCTTGCTATGCAGTTGAGGCTGGCCTTGAGCTCACTTTTGTAGCCCAGGCTGGTCTCGAACTCGCACCAATCCTCCTGCCTCAGCCTCCCGAGTGCTGGGATTACAAGCGTGAGCCACCACGCCCGGCTTGAACATGAAATTTATTCTCCAGCACAAAAATAGTAGAAGGGCATAACATAAAGTTTTTAACAAAAAAGCTTGAAAATTTCCTTATTAAATAATTTAAGTTGGAATACTTTCTCTAATTAAATAGCTATCATTAAGAGCAAAAGGTAAAAAAAAAACCAAGAAAAAAAAAAAGAGCAAGATGTATGTTACCCTACTCACAGTAAAAGAACTCTTTCCATGGTTAGTGAGAATGTAAATTAGTAATGTCATTATGGTAATTAAAGTATAATTTTCCTCCCAAATATTTTTTGTCTTTGAACTAGGATTTTCTTTGGGAACTTCTCCTTCTTCCCATTATTTCTTTACATTTTTTTTTTTTTTTTTTTTTTAGTGAAATTTATTTCAAGATTCACTCAAGCCTATCCAATTAAAGATTTATATCTCCCCAGTGACTGGTACAAAGAAGACAGCACTACTAATGACAACTGTTTGTAAATTATTTTCTATTTGAGTATCTCATCTAATTTTCCTGAACATTATGTCCTTACCCTCATATTTGCTTATTATACTATTATTTTGGTTTTCACCAGCAGTGCCTGGCTGATAGTACCTTCTCTAAGCGAGCACATGAAAATTACAATTTCTTGGGGCCATCGGGATAGCTCAGCAGACTAAAGCACCTGCCTAGTCAAGCCTAGGCAAGCACACAGGAACTGCAGCTCAATCCCTGGTTCCACAGGCTGCGGCAGCCCTCTCCCACCCCCACCTCTACAGTATGGGCTGAGCTGGCCACAAAAAAAGAAAAGAAAGTAGAATTTCTTTTCCTCAGTGTGAATTACTAAAACCAATTTTTGTTAAGTTTCTCTAGCCGACCTTATCTCATAACAGATGACATGGCCTCAATTTCAAAGAGGACCTAAGGTAGCTTCTTGACCTTTTGGCTAAGACCAAGTGTAGTATCTGTTCTTGTCAGTTTAATATCTGATACGACTGTTATCCGAGGACAATGTATTAAATGAATTTTTGGAGCTGGGAGATGGAATAGGAGCTTGCTCCGTCCACTCCTGGTATTGCAGTACCTCTAGGAATGGTGCACCAAAAAAAAAAAAAAAAAAAAAAAAAACCAAAAGCAAAACAAACAAACAAACAAAAATCAAAGAGGACCTAGGGGTTCAAATAACCCAGCAGGTTGAAGCTCCTGCAAGTAGTTATAGGGGCTGGAGGTTTGATCTCCAGGCTTGCTGTGGGGGCCCCATCCCTGGGGTGCGCTGAGATAGCAGTTGAGACTGGACGTGGTGATGTGGTGATGTGTGCCTGTAATCCCAGCCCTTGGGAGGCTGAAAACAAGTGGATCACTAAGAGGCCATCGAAGAGGAGCTATCCCAAACCGGAGGGAAAGTAATGCTGCACAGGGAGACTGAGAACCTGAGCCCAAGGGTGTTGCGGGATTCCCATAACTCAGCACTGGTCAGGCAAAGAGATCTACAGATGCCCTTAAAGACCAGGTTTCAGAGAAACTTCAGGGAATGAACTCACAAAGCTTCCTGATGAGTCCACACCTTCAGATAGCAGAGGCCAGGGCCCGTTGCTGTAAGATTTATCCTTTTGTGTACTTTTGTTTGTACCTTTTGCAGTTAGTTGGTAATGGAGCCCTAAATCTTTGACCCACTCAAGCACATTAACAAATTTTACATGAGGTTGTAGGAGCTGAATCCATAAAGATGTATTTCAGAAGCAAAGGTAAAAATAAGCCAAGTTTAAAAAAATTATTTAATTATTGATATTAATTTTTATGTTATCAGATGTGGAAGAAGGGTGTGCGTGCACACACACGTGTGTGAGTGTGTGTGTGTGTGTGAAACAGACCTCAGTAAGGGACTTTTGCCAATTTCGATGGTTGCAGAGTGTTTATGTTTTACCAGCCACTTGGTCGATGTCTTCTGTAGAGCTGATAGTTTGCTTAAAGTAAAAGCAAAATAATAAATCTACCTATCTATCTCTCTGGTGACAGGAGTAAACTATGTTGCAAACATGCAGCACGTGAAAGTAAGTCTGATTTCGACCTACAATGTGCTTTTTTCTCTTAATAAGGGAATATCAACTCCTAGTTCTGATTGTTTACTACATTACCATCTCTGTGATACACAGTTATCCATTGCTTGGATTTCCTCTGTTAGTTTGTCTTTCTTTAGCTCTTTTCAGTGAAAACTTAAAGAGGAGACACTTCCTTGCCAGTATATTATCATGCTGTCAAATGATTAATGTTAGTAAATTTCTATTTAGTTATCCTTTAAAAGACTTTAAAATAACACTTTAACATCTTTTGAATCTTGATTCAATATGGGGAATGGCACAAATAATTTAATATAAATAGCAATAATTTGATTGAATCCTTTGAAACAGATTTACATATAAACTATTTTACATATTGTTAAAAGATACACATATGTATCTTTTAACAGTGTTGTATGTGGAAGTGCAAATGATCTGATTCATAAGTTTAGAATGAGCTTTTTTTATTATTGATCAATAATATCTCACCACGTCATTCAGTTAGGCCTTGAACTTACTATGTAGCCTAGGATGGCCTTGAACTTCTGCCAGTGCTCCTGCCTCAGCCTCCTGTGTGTTGGGATTATAGAAATGCACTGCCGTGCCAGGACTAGAATGCATTTAATGCATGGGTATCAGAAATGATTCTATGTGACCATGATGTAGTAGCAAAATATTCTGACTGTCAATGTGCCACAGAGTAATGTGCCACAGAGTTTTTAAGGTCAATGCTGGCATGACTGTAAACAACAAATATACTTAGAATATCCTGAAAAGTGAAAATCCTCAAGGACAGTTGCCAGCATGAAAGTGTTCCTCAAGCAATGCAGGTACTTGGAGCTGCCATTGAAAACAGCAGCTGCTGAAAATAGGTTTATTTTTCTCAGAAAGAAGGCTACGCATTAAATGTACCAGCATGAGTGCAAGCCGATAAAATGAATGGAAGCATTTACAAATACTTAAAAAAAAAAAAAAAAAAAAAAAACTATCTGCATAAACACTTGGAAGTGCTGCAGTGTCACATTTCACTTTTGGTCCTGTATTAATCCATTCAACAATTTAATCATATTTGTCATTTAGGCGAAAAAAGACACCATTATATGACACTGTTAGGTGGAATTCTGTAAAGGCATATTTTTGACTCAACAATCTCAATTGAACACCATAATTAAAGATATAGTGTTTTCGTTTTTCTTCTTTAAAACATTTATATTAGAGATTATACTTATATCTTTCTATCTATAATCTCTGTCTGCCACAAGTGCCTTCAACCCCAACATGTCAGGCATCCTGATTTCAGTTTCTTAACCTTTTAAACTTACTTTCCGACAACTTTAATGTTTAAAGTCTTTTAAAATATCCTGCATATATTTTACCTTGTAAACAAAAGATTTGAGAGCTGTCATTCAGAAATGTCATATCTGTTGTCACTGGTTCATGAATAATTGACACTGAGATTACCTGGGGATATTTGCAATTAGCCTTCTCATTAACATAAGAACGAACAGTAGGCTGCATGGTGAATGCTAGATTTTAGCTTAAGTATTTGCTCAAGAGATAAAGAGTTCGTAATAGAACATCTAATGAAAAATTCATTAGTTCAGTGTGATATCCCTTGGGTTCCCAAGTTACTTCATGAATCAATCATTGAAAAACCAAGAATATATATTCAGTTATTAATTTATACATTCAAATAACTGTGGATAAGCTTTTAACAAAGAGATCGATCTGAAGCTACCATATAATAACATGTTGATTTTAACTATAGTGTGTTAATTAACTTCTAAGCATTGGATTAGAATTCCTGATACATGCAACTTAAGGGAGGAGAGGTTATCTTGACTTATAACGTTCAGACAAATCCATTCATGGATGCTTGGCTCCCATGCACACATCCGATACCATAAGGGCAAGAAAGGGGAAAGACAGTCACTTCATGGCACCCCAGAAGCAGAAAGAAGCAAGGCAGGGAAAACATGCAAACAAGAGCGCACCACTACAGACAATGCTCCTGGAGACTTATGCTTCTAAAAAGGCACCACATCCTGGCAGTAAGTGAACTACTGAACTCTTCAATGGCCAAGTCCATTCTTGAGAACAGAGCCCATGTGATCCAGTGAGCATCCGACTATCTATGACTATTGACCAAATTATAGAAACCATAAAAAATAAATCTGATTGTAAGGAAATAAATACGAAAATAGAATCATAAAATAATATCACAAATGCTTTGGATAAGAGAGCTAACTTTTCATGATGGGAACCATTAGTACAACATGGAGTACAAATACTAAATATTCTAGTTTAGGATGGCCTTGAACTCACTTTGGAGCCCAGACTGGTCTGGAACCCACAATGACCCTCCAACCACAGTCTCTCCAGCTCTGGATTACAGGCCTGTGCCATATGCCTAGGCTTAAATGCTTAATCAGGACAGACTACTTATGCATGAAAGATGTGGACATGTTTATAGCAGATTTGTCTAGAATCATTGAAAGAACATGAAAATAACTTAAACTTCTGTAAATAAGATAACAATGTAATACTAAAATAATGAAATACTAGTCAGCCATAAAATTAAGGAGTCCCCAGTACACAAAATTGCATGGAAAAATTAACATATGGTGAGCAGAACAATATGTACAACAAAGAAGAACCATTTAGGAAATACATAAAATATGAGAAAAAAAGTTACAACTTGTTGAAAACCAGACCATTAATTGCTTTAGGTAAGAAACATATGGGTCAAGGGATGGCGGAAAGAGGAGAGAATTAATTAAAAAGAATTAAATATGTCATGTACATGCATGAACTCCCTGGGAGGAATGTAACTATTATGTGTTACAAGTATGCACTAATAAATACATGTGACAGTCTGGGCGTGATAGTGCATGCCTACAATCCCAGCACTTGTTGGGAGGCTGAGGCAGGAGGATCACCCTGAGTTTGAGACCAGCCTGGGCTACAAAATTGAGCTCAAGGCCAGGTCAGCCTGAACCGCATAGCTAGACTCTGTCTAAAAAGACTAAATAAATAAATAAATGAATAAAGTAAAAAAGAAATAAAAAAGAAATGTAGAGATATTTAAACAAAAAGAGAATAGGAAGTATGGTTAAGGTAAGAGAGATATTCCTAACTTATTGGAGTGATACTCTATGTTTCACAAAACCATTCAAAGTATTCACATTAATGGATACATGCAATTAATAATTAAGTCTCAGTGGAGTATATTAAAATCATAGTATACCTTGACCACATTGCTTTTATGTTGTGATAACATATCAGGTATTGGAACATTTATTGTTAATATTATTATTATTATTACTCATAAAGAAAACTTCAAGTTAATGCTAAGCAATGCTTCATAAAATTCAGAATACTTGAAAAAGTTTAAAATCTTTGAGTCAAATTAGTAATGATTGATAGTTTCACTGCATTCAAAGAATGTATCCATGACAGCTTTTTGACAAGTGTTATTTTTACTGAAGAATGTTATATTTACTCGATGATTTTTTTTATCATCACTTCTATTCCACATTCATTAGAATCTTGAGAATAGTAGAGATTCTGATTACTCATATAAAGGTGTCATATGAAATAAAACACAAAATTTGAAAGGAAAGAATAATATATTAAAGCATTTTTAGATATAAATAATTATTGCATTCATGATAGGTAATTTGAAACTTTACCTGGTGTATCTTGTCCGTGTTTTTACATTTGTCTTCCTATTTTAGTCTGTACTTCTTACTTGCAGAAGCTTTGTTTCCACTTTCTTTCCTTCCATTCTTTCTTTGTCCTTTCCTTCCATCCCCCTGCACCCTCCACCGTCTCCTTTACTATTTGAATATTTTCTACCCATTTCTCAATATTCATTATAGATATTATTTCTTATTTACACTTTCAGGTTCTTATACCAGAAGAAAAAATGTAGTATTAGCCATTTGTGTCTAATTTATCTCAGTGCAGTATATGGCCCCAATGTACATCCATTTAGCTAGAAATATCTCCAGTTTATCCTTCTATGTAGCAGGATAGTATTCCGTTTGTATAGAAACTGTGTCTTCTTTATCCATTATTCAATCAATGGGCATTTGAACTAGTTTCAAGATTTCATTGACAAACTGACATTGTTATAGGCAAGGACCTTATAAGCAAAACATCAATCTCATATCAAGTATCAGAATGAGAAAACATTTTGCCATCTGTTTCTCAAAGAACTAATAGCTAGAATATATAAAGAACTCAGACCCCACACATTGAAAGGCCCAATCCAAACATGGATATCTCAAATACACAAAATTTTTCATATAAAACGGCACATAGCTGTGTCAAAAGAAAAAGTGTGTAACATCACTAATCACTCAAAAGATGCAAATTAAAACAACATTAAAATTCCATTTCACTCCAGAAAAAATGACTAGTGCCAAGAAATCAACCAATAACAAATGCTGATGAGGCTGTGGGAAAAAAGGGAGCCTTTTCCACTCTTGGTGGGAGTAGAGACTGGTGCAATCTGTGGAAATAAGTATGGAGATTCTTCAAACTTCAGTGCTAGAAAAAAAAAATTCTAGATCTAGACATACAATTTGACCCATTATTTCCCATCTTGATATCTTCCTGAAAAACAAAATTTAAAAAACATACTTTATATTTGCAGCTAGAATTTCTATGTTAAAGACTCAAATATCTAAATATACACAGTATTAAGATTTTAAGAGTACAATTTTAAAGAGGGGCTTTTTTTTTGTTTTTTCAAATGGGAGGTTTACTGTTATTTATTTATTTTTGCTTTTTTGTTTTTGGTGCCGAGGATTGAACCCAGTGCTTTCTGCCTGCTAGGAGAATGTACTGCTGCTGAGACAAATCTCTAGCCCTGATAGGAAGCTTGTCATACAAAATGCATTTTTACAATCAATTTAACAATCAATTCTTATATTGCAAAGACATAATTCACAATCACGCTATAATATGTGAGGTAGCCAGAAATAAAATATGTACAATGTGTTTACAGGGGTACAAAATTTGACAAAATATTTTAAAAAGACTTTCATAAATGAAAGTTGCTCTTGGGTTATATCAGGATTTGCTGTGGTTTGTGTCTAGATACACACCCACCCCAAGGCTTCATGTTCTAAAAATTTTCTGATAGGTCACTGAATCTAGAAAGTGTGAATTCTTTGTAGTGCAATGTTTGGATCAAAGTGCTGAGATTAAGTGTGGGTGATTCCTAGATGATTCCATTGATTAGACTGGCATCACTTTAATCCTAGGAGATAATAGAAGGGACTAAAAGACACTTTCCTCTATCTCTCCACTGTTGCATTTATTATCTTCCACTGTCACACACATGTGCCCCTTAGTCATATGCCTTGGAACCATGAGGCCCACTGGTTATGAACTGAAGTGTCTACCAACAGAAAGCTAAATAAGTCTTTCCCCTTTAACTGTGGGCATCAAGTTATCACAGCTTGGTAAAGAGAGAAAAGAAACTAAGAATTTGGTAACAGAGAAGTGGAGTCCGTCTTGTGTCTATACTTGCTATGTCATTCTGATAGATTTTGTAATGTGTTCTGGAAATAATTTGTAAAGCTTAGGATGTAACAGCTGAAAAGTATACATGAAATGCCTTAGGCTGTTCTGTATGGTAAATTATGTCCAGAGCTAAGAAACCCGGAAAGCAGATAGAAACCCTACCAATAAAGCCACATCTTTTGTGTGTTATGTTGGGAAGAAGGACATCTTTGGCTATTGAAATCCAGATGATGTGTATTACAGCTTGACAAAAATTTTGTTGGCATTTTGCTCATGACTAGAGATTTTGCCTTAGACTGAGATTAAAGGTGGCAGACTAATTCATCTGGCGCAAAAAATTTCAAGACACTTCAATGTTGAAGCAGTGGTATAGATATTGTTGGGGTTGAGCCAGATTTAAGTTGAAAATCAAGAGCAAGGAGCCAAGAAAAATGATTTAAAACATTGTGATTTGAACATAAAGGAAGATCTATGAAAGTGGTGGACTGAAAATACATAAAATCTTGAGTGTTAACCAAGAACAGAACAATCGAAAAGATGACATATGGTATTACAAGGACCAGCAGGCCTCCACCTTTGCAGCCTCAAAATTGCAAAAGTGAAAAATTTTAATTTGAGAAGAAAGGTGAAAAGCAACATGTTCCTGAATTGTGGCACTTACAGAATACATTCCTCTGACTACATTCATTGATCCAAGTACTCAGCCCTCACATTCATGAGAGGAGGAAGCCTCTCTACTGCTGCAGTGGAGAGGAGTCCTCAATGTCATTTCATGGTGTTGGTTTTAGTTGCATGTAAAACACAGTTGTTGTGGGGTTAGGAAGACTTCCACCCAGATTTCAGAAAGCCTGAGAGGCCAGTCAGTGTGCTATTGCATGTGCAGAGTATAAAGCTTTGAACGTGAAGCCAAAGAAGTGATGGAGACCCTGAAATGCTAGAGAAAGCAGGACCATAGATCATTTGAAGGAAATTTCAAGGAAGGAGAAGAGACAGATTAGGAGCTACAACTACCAAAGGTCTATGATGAGGCCACCCAAGTCTTTTGGAGATGATATCTTGCCATAAATTTTCATAAATGCTTCAATTAGTATATATGTGCATAGGCATTTATTTCTGTATATAGTATAAGTATATGCACACACACACAGAAATTTTGGTGTGATAGCTTGAAGAATTATTTATTTGCCTCTTTTTTCTTACATACAGATTTGTATGATTCCCATGTATTTGATGAGAATGGCCACAAAATTCATCAGCAGGGAATGATTCAAATTTATTTTTAGTCCTAAACATTCTGTTGTCCTGAAAAAAATTACTCCTGGATATGTTTTCTATACTCTTACCTCATTTTGTTTTTACTTTCTTTTTGTTTGTTTTATATTATGTTTGGCTCAGCCTGCCCTTGGTTTGGAGCTGGCACAGCATGTGGTACCAGGTATCAAACCACAGTCCCCATGGTTGCCTACATTTTCCTAAGCAGGCGCTTCAGACCACTGAGCCATCTCGCCAGCCCCATGGTTTTACATTCTTTCTGATGCTAGAGCCTGTGATTTTCATCATACAGTCTGATTTTGGTTCCATACTGTGTCCAAAACATTTTAATTTATATTGAGCATATAAAGAGAATTCTTTACACTCTTATTCTGTGTTCTAAGTCAAAGTTGTTAGAACTCTACTTGATTGAGGTAATGGTTCAGAATCCATAGTGAGAAGAGTAGTCTACCAATGATAGTGTGATGGTGGAGGAGAAGACAGGTGATGCAGTATTTATTGGAGTGGTAAGAGCAGGAATATGTTTAATTTAGTTGAATCATTGGGAGTTCACCAATTTATCAGTGTAAGATTTTATTGAAAGCTCTATACTTTCATGCAAGAAGCTTAATGTTGCAGATCAGAATTACTGTGGACATTTCCTTTTCCTCAAGTGATGGTTCTGAGATACAACCAGTTATCTTAGTCATAGATGAGTTTGGAAAGATGACTTTCAGTAGTTATCAATTGGCAACTTTTCTGAAGATTCTTGCACATAGAATCATCATTGTATGATTCATCTGAAATACTCTTATACATATGAATTGGCTCTTCTCAAACAAGAAAACATTTCACCAGTAAACTTTATCTTCAAGCCAGTGATTTTTCTTTGGAGAGAATTATGCAGAACAAAGTAAACAAGTATTGCACTTACTTTTTAAGTGTTATACTTTATCTAGGCACATACTTTCACTAATACTAGCTGATGATACACTTTCAACTACCTTAAAACTGTAAACAAACAGTAATTATTTTAGCTGAACAAAAATAAGCTTACAATGATTCTTTCCTTTTTTGTTTCTTTTGTTTCCTTTTCTCTTCTCTTCTCTTCTCTTCTCTTCTCTTCTCTTCTCTTCTCTTCTCTTCTCTTCTCTCCTCTTTTTCTTTCCTTCCTTTTTATTTCTCTCTCTCTGCCTCTTTCTCTTTCTTTCTCACAGCACCTCCTAAGTTGCCCAGGCTGAGCTTGAATTTAAGATCCTCCTGTCTCAGCCTCCCAGATCACAGATGTGTGC
>PVJA010047065.1:0-14835 GCA_004027025.1 Myocastor coypus
AAAGCCTGCAAAATAAAAACAAAAAAAGACACACATATTTAATTAAATGCCCACAAAAGGCTAGCCAAATAGCTCAGCAGACTACTCTGCCTGCTCAGGCAGACACAGGCACCAGGGTTCAATCCCAGGTTTGCCATGCCAGCCCTACCCTAGTGCATGCTGAGACGGTGACTGTGACTGGGTGTGGTGCGCTTTGCCTTTGTAATCCCAGCAGCACTTGGGAACCTGAACATAGGAGTATCACTACGAGTCCAATCTCTGTGTGTAGTGAGATCCTGTAGACCCTGTACTAAATACTAAATACCTTTTTAAAAAGTTCAGGGTGTGGACAGGCGTTTCAGATGGGGCCGGGCTTTCCTTACCAGTAGAATACACTGCCAGTCAGTCTCTTGCCTTCTGTTCACCATGGCTTCTTCTGGTATTTGGGAGAAAGAAGCAGAGAAGCATGCTTCAGGCCAGGCTTTGAGCTGATTCTCAGCCCAAGGTCAAAAGAATCTGTCCCAGATTTCCCCCTTTCCCCTCCAAAGAAGAAGGATCTTTACGTAGAGGAAATTCAGAAGAAATTAGAAGCTGCAGAAGAAAGGTGCAAGTTCCATAAAGCTCAAGTCTTGAAGCAGCTTGCTAAGAGCTGACAGCATGAGAAAGAAGTGCTTCAAAAAGCAATAGCAGAGAACAACACTTCAGCAAAATGGCAGAAGAGAAACTGCCCCACAAGATGGAAGCTAACAAACAGCTGCCGAACCAGAGCGTTTGCAAGAGAAGGATAAACTTGGTGAAGAAGTACGGGAGAACAAAGACTCCAAAGATCCTGCTGATGAAACTGAAGCTGACTCGTTTGTTCTGAGAACTGACTTTCTCCCCTTCCCGTTCCTGAATATCCAAAGACTATACTGGTCGGTGTCATTTCATTTTTTTCCCTCCTGACAAATATTCTAGAAGCTGATGTAGGATTCTCAGGAGATCCAAACTGTAAGATGTTGTTCTAGGAATTGAAGAGGAGTAGTTAAAAATGTTTTACTCTTTTCCTAAAGTGTTGGTCTTTCTAATGTAGCTATTTTTCTTGTTCCATCTTTTCTACTTCAGTACACTTGTTGTTCCAAGTTAATGGCTAGTACTGTATAGCTCTGTGAACACTTGTTTGCAAAAAAGTATGTAGTGGCTCCTTTCAAATTGGTAGATCCTGAATATCTGTTCATATTTTCAATCCCAATTCTATCCTAATCTTACCAAATGCTACTGTACTTGAATGGCTAATAAAACTGCACAGTGCTAATAAATAATTAAATAAAAATTTTTTAAAGTTTAAATGCCCACAAAATATAATCCTTTACGCAATATCTTTACTGTTGGACCTAGTGTTTATAAAATTTCCAGACAGTAGGAAACATGTAGGTTAGATTTTTTTCACTTTTTTTTTTTTTAATAAGGTGAGCTTTATTTATTTATTTATTTTTATTATGGCTGGCTCGGCCTGCCCTGAGGGTGGGGCTGGCACAGCATGTGGTGCCGGGGATCAAACCACTGTCCCTGCAGTTGCCTAAGCTTTCCTAGCAGGCACTTTAGACCACTGAACCATCTCACCAGCCCCTTTTTTTTTTTCACTTTATAAGAAGTCTATAAAAGTATCACAACTTAGAAACTACAGTAGCTCTTAAATGGTGTGGATGACTTATAGCCAGATGATTTAGGAATTGATGGGATAAATGCAGTAAAAAGCTCTATGTATGCACTAGGTGGGTGTGTCTTCATATATTAGGTAGAGGATGTGGAGTACAGCGTCCAAGGGCAATGTGTGAAACCAAGCCTCCGCTCTTTGTGGGCCGTGGTGGAACATGAGTCAGTGCGTTTCCTGTAGGTGATGGAGTTGCCAAACATCTCCCCAGTGTGTATCCTCTACCCCTCTGAAGCAGAGCTTTGAAAGGGCACTTCTTGAAGTGCAGTGCCCCAAAGTAGTGTAGCATCACCTAGCAATTTGTTTTAGAAACACCAATTCTCATATTTCACTCCAACAGCACCAAATCAGACACTCTGATAATGAACCCAGCACTATATTCCAACAAGTCTAACAGTTCAAGTGTCACAATCACTGTGGATACTAAGGGGCAACAGTGTGAGAAACAAAAGTCCATTTCCTAGCCTCTGCTACTGCAAGGTAGGGCCAAGGGAGTCAATTCTGACAAATGAGATGTAAGTGGAGGTTGGGCTCCAAGGAAATCTTTCAGCTTATCATCAAGATGGTGGACCGGAATATTGATGGGATGGTCACTCACCATGAGGTCCTCCCAGAGTGGAGCTGATGCCAGCATTATCCCCAGAACCTCCAGAACTGTGAGCTAAATAAAGTGTTTCTTCTGCAGTATCCAGCTCCAGATATTTTATTATATTAATAAGCAACAAACTAATATATAAGGAGTGAGGCAGGATAAGTAAGGTGAGAGAGCCCAGCAAGCAGGGCACAAGGTGTGCTTCTTAGACAAGGCATGTGTTTAAAATTAATCTTATAGGAATATGGTTGGGAATATAGCTCAGCAGCATAAATGCCTGCCTTGCAAGAGCAAGGTATGGAGTTCAGTCCCAGGTACTGCAAAAAGAAATTTAAATGAAATCAACTTTAAAGAGGAATGATTTATATATCATAAATGTCCTTTTACATGGGCTATCATGCTATCTGAGACTATAGAACTTTTCCATGACTGTGAAAAATTCTCCTTCCTGGTTTTCAGGGCCCAGGCAATAATTTATCTACTCTCTGTCTCTACAGACTAACTTTACCTTTTCTGTAATGTCATATAAAAGGATTGCACAGTGTTGACACAGTGTTTTCTGTTAGTCCTACAATGCTCTTTAGAAGAATCTATGAGTTGAATTCTATCTTTATATTATAGTTTGTTCATTCATTCCTTAGCCAAAGGACATCTGTACTATGTCAGCGTTTTGGAGACTATGTTTAAAGTTGCTATGGATAGTCAGGTACAAAGTGTTTTGACAGTGTTTGTTTTCATCTCTCTTGGCTAAGTATCTAGGAGAAGAATTGCTGGATTTTACTCTGAGTGAAGGTTCTATTTTATGTATGTATGTATGTATGTATGTATGTATGTATGTATTTTGTTGTTGTTGTTGTTTTGAGACAGGGTCTTGCTATGCAGTACAGGCTGGCCTTGAGTTCACTTTGTAGATCAGGCAGGTCTCGAACTTGCAACAATCCTTCTGCTTCAGCCTCCTAAATTCTGGGATTACAGGTGTGCATTACCACACGCAGCATAGGTTTGGGTTTATAGGAAACCACCAAATTGCTTTCTAACATGTACCATTCTAAATTTCCCAGTAGCATCTGTGTGAACTCTTGTCCCTCTACGTCTTTACTAAGAAAAATGTTTGTTAGGCATCTGTCAGTGTGACTAAGTGTGCCTATGATCAGTCTCAGAAGAGCTCTGATTGGCTTGTAATCACTACACTCTATGGTCCCTTGGCTCTGTCACCTTGGACCTGTGGTAGCACAGCGCACCATGGGGGAACACGGGACAGAAGAAACCTGTTCATCTTATGGAGACTGGAAAACAGAAAGAAAGAGAAAGAGAAATGGGCTGGGGTCCTAGCAACTAGGCTCTACCTCCTAAAGGTTCTACCACCTGCTAATAGTACCAGGGGCTGGAGGCCACAGTTCTAGCTCATGGACCTCTGTGGGGCATCTCAGAATTAAACTATATTTAAACTTATTTTAGCCCTATTAATAAACTTAATTCATTCCGCCATCTGGTCACAAACTGAATTGAATGAGAACTGAATCAAATTCAATGTTGAATTAGGTTCAATGTTGACTTTACAGGGAAATTTGATGGGGTTCTTGTCCAGTTCTGTTTTAAGATTGATTGATTGATGGATGGACGGATGGACAGATGGACGGATGGATTGATTGATTTACTGCAGGGTCTCACTATACAGCTTGGACCCATAGTGATCCTCCTGTCTTAGCCTCCCCAGTGCTGAGATTACAGGCGTGTGCCACCACACCCAGTTTCAGTAGTTGGCTCAGAGTTTAGGGCCAGTGCGGGTTGTGGTGCTGGGGATCGAACCCGGGTTCTTGCACTTGCCAGGTAGGTTCTTAGCTGAGCTGTTTCCTGGGCCTCCAGTTGTGTTTTCTACCAGAATTGAGTTCATGAATCAAAGTTCCACTGTAAATGCTCAGAAGGAAATCACTAAGCTTTAAATTATATCTTACTGAAGACTAATAATGTTAAGCATCTTTTAATGTCCTTTTGTGTCATTCATACATCTTGTTCTCTCTCCCTCTCTGTCTCTCCGTCTCTCTATCTCTCTGTCTGTCTCTTTGTCTGTTTCTCTCTCTCTCCCTCACCATCTCTTTCCTTCCCTTCTTCTCTCCCTCCTCTCCCCCTGCCTCCCTCTCTCCCTCTCCTTCTCCCCCACTTTCTTTTTCAGACAGGCTCTACTATATTTTAGGCCAGTGATGGTGAATTTTTTTTAGAGACTGAGTACCCAAACAGAAACCTAAAACCTACTCACTTATAGTAAAGTCCCAACCCTGCAATTAAACCTGAATAGTTAGGTCTTTAGAAAAACACCTGTTACCCAGTGCTTGGTGCTGGGCTGGCCTGGCTCTGGTGCCAGCAGAGAGGGCTCTGCATACACTGCTGTAGCACATGTGCCCCAGGTTCACTGCTACTGATGTAAGCTGACCTCAAACTCATCATGTACTTAGGATCCTTCTGTCACAGCCTTGTCAGTACTGGGATAATAGGTGGCCACTACCACACCCAACTCTTTTTCCTATTTTAAAAAAATTAGACTGTTTTTGCTTTCTTACTCTTGATTTTCAGGGTGAAACTAACTTTTTTATAGTATCAGACACCTAAACTAGGGCCATACCATGGAGTTATAGCTCCTGCTCCAAATAACATAACATGGAGTTTTATTCCCAGCCCAAATAATGTATCTCTCATTATTTTTTTAATTTTTAACTTTTCCAAATAATGCATCTTTTAGCATCACACATTTTCAAGACATACAACTCTAGAACATTTACAGTATTGTCAAACCCCCACTGTTTCAAGACCTTTCAGCACCCTAAAAGAAACACTGTGTGCCCATTAGCAGTCAGTTCCTGTTTCCCTTCCTCTAGCCCTTGGCAACCACCAGCCTACTTTCTGTCTTAATGGACTGGCTTATCCTGAGCATTTTATATGAATGAATTGTATATGTCATCTTTTTGCAGCTGATTTCTTTAATTTAGTACCACATTTCTGAGGTTTGCTTATGTTGCAGCATAAATCAGTCTCTGTCTCTCTCTCCCTCCCTCCCTTCCTCCCTCCCTCTCTCCCTCTCTCTCTCTGTCTCTCTCTCTGTCTCTCTGTCTCTCTGTCTCTCTCTCTCTCTCTCTCTCTCTCTCTCTCTCTCTCTCTGTGAACGCAGTGCCTGTGGTAGAATCCAGTGCCTCACACATGACAAGCAAGGACTCTACCACTAATCTCTATCCCAATCCTACTTTATTCTCTTTTATGAATAGCCAATATTCTATTTTGTGTATTCACTCATTTGCCAATAGGTACTTGTCTTATTTCCTCCATTCAGCTATTGAATAAAGCTACTATAAATATTAATACACAGGGCCAGTGAGACAGCTCAGTGGGCTATGTGCCTGCTTAGGCAAGCGCAGGGACCAGGGTTCCATCCCCAATACCACATGCCTGGCTGTCCCTGCCCCCAGGTGTGCTGAGCTGACCACCCAGACCAGGCCTGGTGGTGGCGCACAGCTGTAATCCCTGTGCTGGGGAGGCTGAAAACAGGAGGATCACTAGGAGTCCAAGCTCTGCATAGTAAGTCCATGTACCAAATTATATATATATATATATATATATATATATATATATATATATATATATATATCAATACATTCCTCTGAACACTTGTTTTAGGCTTTGGGGAGCACATAGACAGAAGTGAAATTGATGAGTCATAAGCTCTCTGTTTGGAGTTTTGTTTTTCAGGAACTGACAAGCTGCCCTCCACAGAGGCTGCATCATTTTATATTCCCATCAGTGATGTTACCAACACTCGTTATTTTCTGTTTATTGAATAATATAATGAATATGAAGTAAACTGTACTATGGATTCTTAAAACTGGTGCTGTGATTTTTTTTTTTTTTTAATGGCCGGCTCAGCCTGCCGTGGAAACAGGGCTGGTGCAGCATGTGGTGCCGGGGATTGAACTGCAGTCCTTGCCACCGCGTAAGCTTTCCTAAGCAGGCGTTTTAGACCACTGAGCCATCCCGCTGGCCCAAAACTGCCTACTTGAGAATAAAACCACGGAAAAGAAAATGAATGTGGAGAAAGACAAACCCTGGAGAGAGTTGAGCACTGGATCCAGCCATACCTGAAGCTATTCCTTGACCACCATGACTATGAAAAATTATCAGTCTTTTTCTACCAACCCTTTATTTTTAACCAGTTTAAACTTGATTTCTGCCGGGCGTGGTGGCACACGCCTGTAATCCCAGCACTCAGAAGGCTGAGGCAGGAGGATTGGTGCGAGTTCGAGACCAGCCTGGGCTACAAAAGTGAGCTCAAGGCCAGCCTCAACTGCATAGCAAGACCCTGTCTCAAAAAGACAAAAAATAAATAAATAAATAAATAAATAAACTTGGTTTCACTGCAAAAATAAACACACATAACAATGTGAATGGGGAAAATAGTACTTCTGTTCACTACTATCTCACAAGCAAATGCAAAATTGAAACAAGTAGCAAAGACCTCAGAAACGGACATACCAGCTTTACTTCCTATAGTCATCAGGAAGCAAGGCCCAGGGCCCTATCTTCATTCCTTGCCCATGGGGGTTTTCAATGCAGGAAGAAAGGGAAGCCTGTATATTTATAGCCAGGGGACTCTCCTGCTCAGACGATGACAGGGCAGGCAGAGGAGACCAGTAGTCCCATAGACTCCACCTCACAGTGAGGTATTTACAGGGGGCAAGAGTGAGGGGACAATGATTTGGGAGCTGTAGGTTGTGACTCCAGCTTAGGGTTTGGGAAATGCTGTTTTGGGGGCAGCTGGTAGGGGTACGAGGAGAGTTGAGCTGGGTTGCCTTGACTGCACTTTCCAATTACAGATGTGAAGAAGCAAAAAGCCCTAGAAGTGGGCTGCTGCTGCTGTGACCCAGTGCAGAGTAGACAAACAGTGCCCAGAACAGCTGCAAGCCAGAACACGGGGCTGGGAGCTGCTGGCAGGAGGCAGCCTCTGGGACTCATGTGTGGTTCATCTCAGCTTCACTGTGGCTTTGTTTCATTGCCAGGCACCATAAATATATGGTTCAAATCTGTCTTCCCAACAGTCTTCCGGGACGTGGGTGGCATTAACTCACTCAAAGATGTGGAAACTCAGGGTCAGGGAAGAGAAGTGACTTCTCAAGTACTGTATAGCTCAGAATGCTAATGCTACTGCCATCATTATATTGAATAATGATAATGAATGTCATACATGATAAAATAATATTATTGATATGCCTAGCAAAGAAATGTTAGATAATTACTTATAAGTGCTGGGCTTGTACAGGACAGTTTATTAGGTATTAAAGCAGGACTTTGTTATGTACTCAATTCACAATGGCTGTGCTGCTTTATGAAGTAGGTACTTTCTGTGTCTTGTGGTAGCCCTGCTCTTAGTGCTGGCCCTGACACATGGGATGTACTAGAGATCTGTGGTGTGGAAGAGGAAAGATGACATTCAGCTGGCAAGTTGGCCAGCACAGCAATGGGCAGCTTGATCTGGACAAGCATTTCAACAAACTGGGAAACACTGGCCATCAACTCAGCCAACTTAAAAACTTGGTAGTGCCAAGATTGGTGAAAAGATATGGACATTCAGGTGGGGAATATAAGTTGATTCAAAGCGTCTGGGTAGCAAAATTGTTAAAAGCCATACCCACTTGGCCAAACAAGGTTACTTCTAAACATTTAACATGCGGGAATAATTGAGCAGTTATACAAAACAAGATGTGAGCTGGGAGATAGCTCAGTAGAATAAGTGCTTGCCTGGCAAGTGCAAGGTCCTGAGTTCAATCCCTGGTGCAAAAAAAAAAAAAAAAGTTGTACACAACAGTACCAATTACTCAAAATTAGGAACTGGCTTAAAAAATCATGATCCAGGCAGAGCAGTCTGGTCATTCATTGACAGCTGTCAGTTTTGTTTTCATCAACTGTGGCTGTTGCCTGAAGGTCAACGCGGCAGTGAGAAAAGCAACCTAAGACTTGGATAAAACAAATGGCCCGAACCAAGCAGACCGCTCTGAAGTCCACTGATGGGAAAGCCCCCTGAAAACAGCTGGACACTAAAGCCGCAAGGAAAAGCACTCCCTCTACCAGCAGGGTGAAGAAATCTCATTGCTACAGGCCTGCTACCATGGGGCTTAGAGAGATTCATCCTTATCAGAAATCGACTGAGGTTCTCATTCAGAAGCTGCCTTTCCAGAGGCTGGTGAGAGAGATTGCTCAGGATTTTAATACCGACTTGAGGTTTCAGAGTGCAGCCACTGGCACCCTCCAGGAGACTAGTGAAGCTATTTGGTGGGCTTATCTGAAGATACTAATCTGTGGGCCAGCCATGCTAATAGAGTCACCATCATGCCCAGAGACACCCAGTTGGCCCACCAGATATGGGACAGACAACATAAGAGAAGGCAATTTTTACTGCCGTTGTGGTAAATTCTGTAAAATACTTTGGTTTAATTTGTGACTCTTTTGGTAGGAAATTGTTTATAATATATTGCATTTAGACCTAAGTCATTCCATCTGTCACTCAGGATGAATGTGAAAAGTGACTGTTCACAGACCGCAGTGATGTGAGCCCCACTGCTCAGGAGGGACAAGTTGCTAATACGCAGAAGGGGTGGGTGGCACTTCTTGCTTCTCAGGATGCATGTTTCTGTATGTTAATGACCTGTTGGCTGACTATTAAGGTAATAGAACTGATAAATGTGTACAGGGTCCTTTTGCAACAACACTGGTTATGACTTGATCTGAGTGTTTAATGACTGGGGCTGTTAAGTCTCACCATACATCACTGTGATAGAATGTGGGCTTTGTCAAGGGTGAATACAAGTCTTACCCACAGTGTAACTTATAGTTTCCTTAAGAAAAAAAAAAAAAGTAAACTTGGCAGCTATAGAATACACTATGTATATTTATAATAGTTATTTTATATATTGTAGTGTCAACATTCTTAAATTAAATATTTTACATTCACAAGTAAAAAAAAATCATGATCCATTCATAACACAATAGCTTCTAAGTGTGGCTAACAGAAAACAATTGTCAACTGGGTGTAAAAAAATCTCTTGATCATCATGACAACCCCATATGTATGGTAACTCTCACTCCCATTTCATATATGAGGAAAGAGGCTCAGAAGAGTTAAGGAGGAACCTGTGGCTTAGCACAGTTGTTTAAGTGCCTGCTTGGGCAAATGTAGTCAGGCACAGGGGACCTGGGTTCAATCTGCAGCTCCACACAGTTAGGGAGAAGAGGAGAAAGACTGTAGACACTGGACACTGGTTCCTAATCTGTGCTTTTTTGTCCACTGTTCACATAATGATGGAGATACCGGAACACAGTCACCAACCAGGTCGTGCCCCACAGCAATGAGGAATGAAACCACAATGGAAAGCGGCAAGGTACCAGCAAATTCACTGAAATGACGACATCAACAAGATAAAAAAATATTGTGGGGAGCCACAGCAGATTTTGTCAAACACTGGGGAGTCTGAGGACATCTGAGGATGTGAATCTGCTGTCCAGTGCTGGAGCAGAGCAGGCTACACTTATGTAACCATGCCCACAGGGGTGCTGGTGAAGCCAGCTTGCAAGAATGTAAACACAACATATACAAAGACTAGATAATAAAGGCACAGTTGTTTCTCTGCTTGCAGCCTGCTGCTACCGTTCTGTTGGTGTCTGTTTTTTTAATGGGTTTAGAATGGAGCTCGGACCATTGTGCAAACAGTATAATCTCTATCCTACAGAAAACTACCTAGTATTCAGAATCCAATCTATATAGTCTTGTGGGGAATCACTCAGACTGCTTCAAAGCTCAAGGGTGTCTAAGGACATGTGAGGACATGACCCTGCTGGTCTAGCACAGGCACACCCTAGAGATATAGTTATGCAATCATAACTTAGCACAGATAAACACTATATGGCACTATATAAGAATGTAAATATGAGATAATGACTTGTATAAGAATTATACAGTAAATATGCAGGTGGCTCTCTGCTCTGCTCCATGCTACCTACTGTTGTTGATGTCTTGCACATGTGCATTATTTAACACAAGACCTCATCCATGAAAAGCCTCTCTTGGGCACCCCGAGCAGGCTGACAGTTGGTGTAGCCAGCAGGAAACTGAGGTAGCAATCCCATGGGAGCTGTGAAAATAGCAGCTGAAGGTGAGGGAGAGCCCTGGGGAATGGCTTGTAAGTGATCCTGGCCTTGCCATAACTACAGGCAGACACCTGCTTGGCAGCTTGGAAGTCCCTAAAGGACTGGGAAACACTGTTTGGAGCCTGGAGATGTCTTGCAAGTCTTGAAAGCTTGACAAATGTCTCCACTTCACTGTGAAATGGTGGGGAGGGTGGCTTCGTGTGCTAGGCCAATCAGGCCATTTAGGAGGCGGGCCATAGTACTCAGGTCTTGGTGGTCCCAGGAGAATGGAACCACAAGTGGAACTGACTATGTATTGGTCCCCAAAAAACAGGCAGTGTTTACTAGCATTGGTGGATATCGGAACCAAGTCCACACTAACATATGGCAATACAGCCCATTTTACAGAACCTGCTGCATACATAGAAGAGTTTGGAGGTCACTTTATCATGATCCAGAAGGCTCATGTGACTTTGAGTATCAGACAATTTCCCCCACACCTGTATGATGTTTATGTTTCCTTGGTTGTTGAATACATACAGGGGTTCAGCAAACTTATTATGCTGGGTTCAACATCACCCAGGGAGAATTCTAGTCATGAATTTACATGATAAAAGCCTTAGTCAGAAACCTGGCAGTACTGACTCTCCCACAGCCATGTGGGCTGTGTGGGTGAAACAATACCAGCTACTTGGAGGCCATGAGGAGATGGGACAGACTATCTTGAAATTAGAAGAGGTAAGAGTAACACACCCTGCTCAGTGCCCCTCAGCATGGCCCATGCAGAAGCCAGACAGGTTATGATTAGTGACTGTGGAGTCTCACCCTAACTCTTGCAGTCAGGATCAATTTGCCTTCATCTGAGAGAGCAGGCAATGGACCTTGCAGATGTTGCCACAAGGCTATTTGCACAGCCCAGTTTTGTATCTAGGCCTGGTGGCCCAGGACCTGGCCACCTGGGCCAACCTACACTGTTTTGTATTAATGATGGTATGTTAAACTCTGATGACCTTGCAGATTTAAAAGCCACTGTGCAGAGTCAGAAGGAAGCTTTGATAGCATAGAGAAAAGCCATGGACAAAGACAAGGTCCAGGGAACTGGCTTGTCTGTCAAATTACTGGGTGTTGCCGGATGTGGTGGCTCACACCTGTAATCCCAGCACTTGGGAGGCTGAGACAGGAAGATCGATGTGAGTTCAAGACCAGCCTGGGCTATCAAAGTGAGCTCAAGGCTAGCCTGAACTGCACCTTGAGACCCTGTCTCAAAAAGACAAAAAAAAAAAAAAAAAAAAAACTACTGGATGTTATGTGGTCAGATATGGAGGATCACCTGGATGGCTCTTTTTGAAAGAGCATTGGGTCCTACTTCCATGTACTGACATGTACAGAGCTGGCTAGGGTATTTCCTTACCCCTTCAATGCAAATGGTTCTAGCTGAGGCTCTAATGTGTAGATTTTGAAGCAATGTGACAGGTCAGTGATGTCCCGCCTAGAGCACCCAAGTAGTATGATGTCATGCTATACTGTCGGCTGAGACTGAGTTTTGAGAAAGAGTCAGTGACATCTCAGAGCATGACATCAAAACTGAAGTAATCAAAACATTAGATACTACCCCAATCTGTGATATGCAGATTACTTTTTGCATCTCTCTCTCTCTCTCTTTCTCTCTTTGCATATTGCAGAGGTACTATCAGGCCTCCTCCTACCTAGCCTAGCTCACAGTGCTCATATGCTGCCCACCTTTCTCTCAGTCACTCATCCCAAGCCACTCCCCTCTTCATGAATTAATAAAACTTGGATTTGGCCCTGGGTTGAGGCCTTTACTGCAAAAAAATAGCCATTTTTCTGATTGGACTTAAGACCCTCTTGGTTCCCCACAATTACACTCAAGCCTTCAAATTCAAGGGCATCTAAGGACACCTGAGGACTTGACCTTGCTTGTCTAGCGCAGGTGCACAGTGATCACAGTTATGCAACCATAGCTTAGCACAGATGAACTATACAAGAATGTAAATATGAGAGAATAACCTGTACAAGAATTATATGGTGAAGATGCAGGTGGCTCTCTCCTCTGCTCCCTGATGCTTTTTGTTGTAGTTAATGTCTTGCATGCATGCATTCTTTAACCTTGGGACCTCACCCATGAAAATCTCCCTTGGGCCACCTGACTAGGCCAGCAAGCATTCACGCAGTGCCCATGCAAAGCCCGTGTACCCTTTAGCCAATGGCCTGGATGATTATGTTCTGGACAGTTCCCAGATAGCTGAAGGACAATTGGCAGATGTTTTTGTAAGCCCTGGAGGGTCATGACTCAGCACAGTCCTCTTTAGGCTTCCTGACAACATTTTCGGGCCACTGTCCTTAATGCCTGCTGATTCTTATTACAATGATGTAAACTTAAATTAAGGCTGCTTGGAACTATGTACACAATAAGTAGTTCAGAGGAAAAGGGAGGCTAAAAATGTACCAAATATGATTACCTTTCTCCAGAGAAAAAGGCAAATATCTCTAATTTTTTTCTCATTGATTGTTTGATTTTTTAAAAAATGTCTAAATATTATCATAATCACCAAAAAATTGATTTAGGGATGAACAGAAACAGAAAAAGAAGAGGATGGGGAAAGGATTCAATTACGAAACTTGCAAAACTTCCTTCCACAGTTGACCTAATTTAGGCCTCTGCTGCCTCCCTCTGTCAGAAAAGCTGTCATCTTTTGTCTGAAAAACAGAGTATTTTTCATCTGTGATGGCAAGAGATTCAAGGGTGGAGAAGCAGCTGCAAAATAGTTTCCTCTGGCCACCTCTGACTTGTGAACACCATGGAAAGCTTATTCCTCACCTCCAAACTCTATACAGCTGCTAACATTAGTGATCTTTTTTTTTTTTTTTTTTTTGGGGGGGGGGTGACCAGGGTTCGAACTTACGACCTTGCACTTGCCCAGCAGGCACTTGTGCCTCGGAGCTATCTCCCCAGCCCCTAGTGATCGTTTTTCAAGTGAAAAACCTGAGTGTAGCAAAGAGACAGGATCTGTTCAAAGTATTTCTGCAATGGTGGAGACAGTAGAACCCTGCTCCTACTGTCTGACATCCACCATTTGAAGTCAGGAAATCGCCATTATACTGCATTGCTAAAAAAAAAAAAATCTATCAGACAACATGAAAAGATTCTTATTATCGGGTATCTTGTTTCATGTTCTGTATGCAAGAGTCTGAACCTTGAATGTGGCCAGTAATGTTCTTCTAGCAATCTGGGTGCTTCTATTATGTGCAAATCCCCAAAGGGGAAAGGGAATATCAAGTTTTACAGTGGATTAAGCAAAATCTACCTTAACATACAACTGCCTACAGACTTGAAATTTTGTTCCTCCTCCAGTTTTTAAAAAATAATAATTACTGGCACATACTAATTATGTAAACTAATGAGATTCATTCCTATATTTTCACATATGCATATATTGTGCACTGACCACATCTACCACTCTTCTACCTTCTCTCTTTCTCCTAGCTTTCTTCCTAGTCCCATATAGCTCCTCATCTAGTTTCTTTTTAAGTTTCCACATATGAAAGAAAACATGCACAATTTGTCTGTGCCTAGATTTTAACATAGACATGTGTTATAATGATATAACACATAATAAATGATATCCTCCACTTCCATGCATTTTTGTCTGCATATGACAAGATTTCATTCTTTATGACTAAATAATATATGTGTGGGCAGCTGGTGACAGATACCTAGACTGATTGCAAATCTTGGCTATTGTGAATAGTGAAAGCCTCTCTGCTTTCTTGTTCGTTATCCATTGTTGTATAACAAAGTATTCACAAACTTAGCACCTTATTATAAACTTGTATAATTATTTCTCCATTTTCTGTCTTGACTAAGCTCATCTGGGTAGTTCTTGCTTATAGTAGCCTCTCTAGTAACTTCAGCCAGCTTGTGGCTACAAAGACAGTTCCCTGGAGTCTTAGTTACTTTTTACTCATTACTGGGACAAAACTTGACACTCAAAATGAAGGAAGGAAAGGTTTATTTAGCTCACAGTTTGTGGAAGTTTCAGTCCATATTCGGCTGGCCCAAGGCTGAGTGGAACAGGGCAGAGAGCATCCAGTTCATGGTGGCAGAACAGCAACAATATGGTGGCAGAGGTAGCCAACCAAACAGGGCAGCAGAGATCAACAGCTAGAGCTCCAGTCTGTCTCTCTGTCTCTCTTTATATTACATTCAGGCTCTCCGCCTTAGCTCCCGCCCTAGGCTACACCCATAATCCCAGAAGTACTTCCACCCATAATCCCATCAGTACTAAAACCCATAATCCCAGGGATCATGGATCAAGTCTCAAACTCTAGAAGTCCCCACCCAATGACTCCATGAGGCTTTGGGGGGACAACTAGACATAAACCATAA
>PVJA010047066.1:0-14827 GCA_004027025.1 Myocastor coypus
TTCACCTGCATTTCCTGTGGTCAGCAGTGCACACAGCCACTCCATTTTCCATTGAAGTACTCAGGGCCTTCCAGTCACTGTTGCTTATCTCTTGGTTTTCTTTCCTCACTGGTAGTTTCTTTGCTTTAAGTTCCCAGTCTTTTTCACCTGTAACCACTGAAATATACCTTGAGCCAGTATCTAGAAATGCTCCTTCTTTATGATCCTTCCCTGTACGATCTTGTGTCACCCTCTGAGGGCAGGTCACTCCCTGTAAGTTGACAGTTCCTCTTAGTATGTCACTCTAAACTCTTCTCCGAACTCTAGCTTTGTGCATTCAGTAGCCTACCTAAGGTTTCCATTTGCATTCATCATAGATGTCTCACACTGTATCATATTCCCAAGGAATATGAAGCATTGTCTCAGTGTTGTCCCAACATGTGATAGCTCTAGGTGATCCCTGGAGTCATCACTGACTCTTTGCATTCTATTGTATTTCACATCAATTCCTCCCAAAGATGCTCAGAACCTCCATTACCACCACACTTAAGTCCACTTTACTGTCCTCTTTGATTCAGATAATGCAGTGGACTCCTAGTTTATTTTCATGCTTCAGGCGTGCTTCTTAGCAATTCGCTCTTCACTGGGCCAGGGAAACCAGCTTGTCACCTCTCTTCTCTGACCTTTCTGTATCCCAGGATGGGGGCTTTCCGTTGCAGGATAGTACCCACTGTGCTCGTTGAAGCCTGCACAAGCCCTCTACTGCAGTTCTCAGTTTCTCCTCCTGCTGTCCCACTCTTGCTCTGACCAGTCAAGTCTAGCCCAAGCTTCCTCCCGTTTATCGTGCGCATCCGAATGCCTCACTTGAGGGCCTCGGCAGGCACGCTTTCCTCTGCCTGCTATGCTTTGCCTGAATACTCTCATATTCCTTCATTTCCAACTCTTATCCTGACTTCGTCAGTGCAGCCTTTCTTGACCCCCTACTCAATAAACGAGCACCTCCCAACAGTTCTCATTGCCACCCTCATTTCTTTTCATTGTTTCAGCTGTCACCACCTGATATGGACATATCTGTACCTGTTTATTGATGGTTCCCTCCCAGGGACTTGCTCTGCTCGGTTCATTGCCAGACTCCTACAGACAGGGAAGTGCCTGGCACTTGGTAGCTCTGGGTAAATATTTGTTGACATAGTAAGTGAATGATGAATGAATCAATTAAGGATGGGTATAGTAAAATTGATTTAAAACAAAGAAACTTGTCTCAAAGTTTCAGTTGACTGGTTTTAACTGAATGCAAATTTCAAATCCCTAGCAGAAATGCCAGCTCCTCTCTTAATTTTAACATAATAGTTGTGTCTGTTTCCATTTTTGTAATGGTATAACCAGGGAGCTGCACACATGCAGAGAAACCTTGAGGGCATTTGGCATGGTATAAATGTTGTTTTTCTTTGTCAACGGGTTGTTTTTGCATTCCACACTTGGACTCCCACGCTCTCCTGTGATAGAAGGTACAAGACCAGAGTAGGTAACCAGCAAGCTGTCTCTGCTCTAAAATGTACGCCCGGTGCATTTCTTTTGCTCTTGTTCCTACAGACTTTGTTCCTCTTTGTCTTGCCTGTACTGTTTACCTGCTCATAACTCACAGATAAGGCTCTTGTAGTACAGGACTGGGAAGTCTGATCCAGACTGTTCCTCCAGTGAGTTAGTTCATGGTGGCTGCAGTGGCTGCTAATTTAAGAATCTGATTCAAGGAAGCAGAGGGTGTTCTCGTTGTTCAGGCTCAGGTTCTACTTGGGTCTGCCGGTTTTCAGCTGTAGAGTGGTGTGCCCTTGAGTACTTGGCAGGCCGGCACAAATGACCTCCCTTCCCGAGTCAGGGAGATTTGCTGAGGTGATTTTGCTATTAGTCTCTGAAGCTACTTGCCAGGCAACAAGGGGACAAGGCTTTCTCTATCAACATTTCTCACCATAATTTTCCGACTCTCATTCTTGGCATAGGAGTATAGTCTCATTTTTGCCTAAAATCAATACAGTTAAATTTGTTTGAGGCTAGTAAGGTTGTGTGTGTGTGTGTGTGTGTGTGTGTGCATGTTTGTGTGTTGGTGCATGTGTGTTGGTGCATGTGTGTGCCTTAATTCATGTAGGGTTGGTTGGAGAAAAAGGATTTTATAGATGGTTTGACAGAGTGTTTGTGTTGGGCGCCTTACCAGCAAACCAAAACAAAACAAGCAAAGGAGAGAAAAAAAGCCCCTGCCTAGAAGAAGAAAGTTTATTTAGAACTGAAATGAACCTGTCTTGAACATGATAAATACCATACTTTTTGAAGTTTTGTTATACTGTTGATTTCTCTCCATGTTTCTGGTGGTTTCATTTGATTGACATAGCAAAATATTGCAATATGAAATGGGAAAAATTATTTTTAATGCATAGGTCCATAGGTGTAAATTTTATTTTTGTTAATAATGTTGAATAAACTGCATTTAAATACTGGGTTTATTTCTGGCTACTGTGCTGTTACCTAATTTGATTGTCCAGTTTTCAGATACGGGTTTAAATCTTCATGCATCTGGGAAATAACCAGTCACATTGCATTTGTTTCTGTTTGTCGGATCAGTAAAATGACAAAACTGTAGAAAAGAAGTCATTTCAATGTTTTCTTATGTTTTTAAAATACAAAAGCATTTCCATAGAAACTCGATAATGAGGTATAATTTAACTTTTTACCCCAGTGGGATGGAACAGCAAGCTTAAAGGTAACAGAGCTCTGATTTTTCCATTCAACTATTGCATATGCAGAACAAAAGATGTAACATGTTTTCCTCTTTGCTTTTAAACAAATCAGTCTGTTTTTAGTCTTTGAAAAAAAAGAGCTTAAATAATAACTAGCTTTTATTGTCAAGTGCAAAGAGATGGCTATAATTTCGAATGATCATTAACTATTCAACTCATAAAATGGTTCCAGACATAGTGTTGTTACATCATGCCAGATGCTTGCGTCCTTGTACATTGAACGAGCTTCAGGTTTTGTAGACAATAGAACTATTTTATCAGGTTCTCTCAGCTTCTGTGAAAATGATAGTTCATTCAGGCAGAATGTCAGCTTACACTTGGAGTGATTTCTATTGCTTAGGCTAATAGTGGTCCTATCCACTGCAGTTAAGGTCATGAAGGCCTTAGTACTGGTGTACTTTTGCCATTGGGTAACAAATAATGAATGTTTCTTTGGATGTGGCTTCCACTTAAACGTATTCTAAGTCCTTCTTACCATGAACAAAGAACAAAATGAGACACCAAGTGGCATTTTTGTTGTTGTTTTTCTGCCCTTTTGTCATGGAAAGTTACAGTAAAAATGACTTCACTGGACCCTGAGCACCCCATCAGCATCTTGTTCTGGGACTTCTCAGCCTTCAGAACTGTAAAATTAAATCTCAAAGAACTCAACGTTTATAGTAATGATGACTCAACAATGTTTATCCTGGTTGATTTTCAACAGGAATGGCAGAAATGTGTTCAGGTATATTTATGAATAAACATGTACAGTAATGTCTTGGTCCATAAATGCTGTTCATGAATGATTCGGTTTGTGAATAGAAGCATTTTACAAAACTGTGCGCCCCTTCAAGAGCTCGGCATGAGGTAATGAACACAACCGTGGTTATCTGCTTGCATGAAGAGAAATCTGACTGCCTTCTCCATAATAGTGGAAAAAAAATAAATTTGTATACCAAGGCACCACTGTATGTGTTGGGCATTTTGAGAGTCCCAGGGGAAATAGAGGTATATGGAGTTTTTTCTCTCATTGCTGAGAGAAAATACCTAACACCTAAAATTAAAGGAGGAAAGGTTTGTGTCGCGCAGAGTTTGTAGAGGTTTCAGTCCATAATTGGTTGGCCCTAAGGCAGAGTGACACATGGCAAAGAGGCAACCGTTCAGGGCAGCACAGAGGAGTGAACAAAAGGGGAGGACAAGACTCTGCCACTCTAATTGTGTCTAGACTTCTGGGATTAGGTTGGTGTCAATCCAGTCTGTGAGCAGATTCAGCAATCACCCAGCCTTTGTCCCAGAACCTGTTACTGCAGTGCTACCCACCAATCAGTCACAAAATCTAGATTCAGTTATCTCCAAAAAATGCCTCATTTGAAAGGCTTTGGGGAGCATCTAGACGCAAAGAATAATAGGTTCTAAGGTGAACTGATGAGATAATTCTAATACCTGCCTAATGCCTAGATGAGAAGTTGCTACCTAAGAACCAGTGCTAGCTGAGGAGTTCCACCGCTGTTCCTGATGATTTGAACAAACCTATTCAGACTTGAGTCACCAAACTTGAAGACATTTGTTCTCATTTTCCTTCTTGTCGTTTTTTTTGTCTTTTCAATATCTTGCTCCTTGAACTAAAATTGTTTGTATAAAAAATCATGCAGTAAATAGTCTATGCTGGATTTGGGCATATTATCATATTTGGGAATCTCATTGAACACTCTCAAACTCTTTAAGTAAGTCCTATTGTCTCTATTTAATTGATGTACAAACTGAGACCACCATAACTTGCTAATGCCTGGCCGCCCAGTAAGTACCCAAGCTGGAGTTTGTGACAACGCAGTAGAAGCTTAGGAGTTTGTGGACTACATCACTACCTTCGTTGCCTGTCCAGTAAACCTCATACTGTGATGCTCCAGAAAAGGAAATCTGACCACAGAGAGCTAGTGTCATACTGTAAGTTTATTTTTACAGGGCTCCAATTAGTGCACTGAGTGAGCTCGTTTACTAACCGGGCTCTGAGTAATTGGCTGCTGGGGTTGGGGTGAATAGTGTCCTCTTGGGGGCTGTTTCTACAGCAGTCAAGCCTGCCTGTGCTTATTTCTCTTCAGGACTGTATAGTTCTGCACTCAAAGGCTGTGGGAAAACAGTGCCCAATTTAAAAGCCCAAGCTAGATGAACTATCTTGGCTCTGTCTGTCAGAAAGTAGTAGTGTCAGACACCCAAGGAGGGGGGGCACGTGCTCGTGAGGAAACGCCAAGTCTAGGGATGAGGTGGAACTAAGGGATTACCCTGGGTTAAAGAAGTGGAACTGGGCGTCTGGACTTCTGTTCACCAGATGGAGGTCCAGAACGCCCCTTGGCCTCCGGGGACCCAACACAAGCTCAGTCTGGTCTCCGAGGTGAACCATTCCGTGGCTCTGCTGCTCTTGAGCTTAGAGCTTCCTCTCGGGGGAAACTGTGAGAGCGGACTGTCCCAGCAGAAATTGCTTACGCTGGCCCCTCTTCCTACCCCATTTGTTGCAGCTATAACATGGGGTTAAGAATCATATTTACCTCATGGGCAGCTGTGTTAAGTGAGTTGATGATAATCAGGTCTGTGGTGGAGTGGCTGGGCCACAGCGATCCTTCAGCATATGCCAGCTTTCCTCACCATTGCTTTTGCTGCTGTGATTATTTATACCAGCTCATGTAGCAGAATGGAAATGAGATCTGGAAGGAGCTGAAGGGCTGGTTCTTTCCACCATGACCTTTAGAACATGAGTAAGTTGCCTCCCCTCTTAGGCCACCGTTCTTGTTCCAGAGGAGCACAGCAGCCTTGAGAGCTGTTGAAAGGAATCATCAAGATACAGTAAAGCAAAGAAAATGGAATGAAAAGGAGATACCTCACAGTACTGTCAATACATAGGTCTAGGAATATGGGTACAATTTCTGAAATTTTTTAAAAATGAAAACAAAAATAAAAGAGTCAAAAAAATAATTGTCAATTTCTTTGCTCAAGTGTAAAGTCTCATATTCATTATTATCCTTGATGCCTCAAATTTGTTTTTCCATTGAATTTTTCTCATTAACCTCATTAAAGCACCTGTAAACTGGAGAACTGGACACACACACACACACACACACACACACACACACACACACACACACAGGTATGTAATATATATTACAGGGTTTTGAATCCAGGACCTTTGCACGGAGCTTCTTCCCAAATCCTTTGCTCTTTCAGGTTTTGTTTCAGAGGACAATATTTTTATGTCACTGCTGCTCAGTCTCACTGAGTTAGAACCTAGCGTCCTCTTGCCTAGTAGATATGTACCACATGCCCTGTGCCAGATGAAATTTTAAACTCTTCTTCCCAACTAATTGGTCCAGGAAATTTGATGCTATCTTACTGCAATTTGCTTTAGTAGCCACCTAGCTGCCCTCTGGACCTCTATACTCCAGTTTACTGGCAGAGGACTATTTTCATTCTCATTATTTCACTTTCATTCCAATCTTCTCATTTCCATAAATAAAAGGCCCTTTTGTGTGTGTGTTTATTGCATTTATCCTAAAATTATGATTTTTTTTTTTTTTTTTTTTTTGCCTGGTAAGCAGGGATTGCCATAACGTGAATTTTACCTCCTTCCCTAGGGTCACCCTCACCCTTTTGGCTTTATTAGTACTTCCTGTCACAATGCATTAGATGTGATTCCCAGAATGTGTCTATGATAATTGTTTGTATGTGCCAACTTATTTCAGCTTTGGGACACCCAAATATTTGGTTAAAGTGCTCTGAATGTGTCTGAAAAGGTGTTTCTGGATGAAATTAATATTGGAATGTTGCAGTGGATGGAGCAGACTGCCTTCTCCTGCTGGGTGGGCCTCAGATAATCTGTTGAAAAATAACCAGAGCAGAGTACAGGAGAATTTTCCCTCTCCTGCTTTTGAAGATAATTTGTCCACTCCTTCTTTCTGTGCTAGTCTGTAAGGCTTGCTCCGTGAGTCTCCTGCAGGTCACTGACCTCAGGTACTGAATTCTCCTCCCCACCTAGATCTGCAGTGTCTCTCAGGAATCCTACCTAATTCAGAGTCCTTGCCTTATTCCTGTGCTCTCTGGTCGTAGCCGTTTCAGTATCTTCTACCTGCCCATCAGCATCACCATGGCAACACTCTAATGAAGCTTCCTCTGGCTTTTCCTTCCTCCAGCCCTTGCACCCTCCCCTGAGGCAGGAGATTTTGTTTCTGTCCCATGAGAAGTAGCAGTTTCTCTGGTCGCATTGGACTAGGGCTGCTGCTTGATGGAGGAGCCCTGGAGACTTGGTGCCTTCCTCTCCTGGTTCCTTTGTTTTCAGTGGCTTGTAGGAAAACCAATACATGTTGACTGAATGCAGGAATGAACATTATACGGGAGGTAGCAATATGAGTTAGTTTTCCTTCAAGTTTCTGATCTACGGTGCTGGAGACTTGTCACCAAATTCATGGCCTTTTGGAAATGACATTACCAGTGCAGGCCTCACTTTTTTCATTTTGCAAAATTGGAACAAGAATGATCTCTACACTTGTTGAATAGAGCAAATGAATTGTTGATATGGAATCTTTCCATCTATGGTTGACAACCTGTACATACTCACTGACTATGAATTCTACTGTTTTGTTAGATCCAGAAGTCAATACTGGAAGTAAATTTATTCCATTTTTTCATTCAACAGAGTTGCTACTTGCATTGGTCAATGGAAGATCAGAGAGAAAGGTTGTTGTCTATGTATTTCTTTGATCTCAAAGAGGTAGTATAACATATAGTAGATTATTAAGGGCAGTACTGTATCTATATGATAAAACAATGAAGTCAAAATAATTAGAAAGTCCTAACATGGGCTAGTGAGAACCAGGACTCTCCTGCTCCCATTTGTCAAGTAGTTTTCCCTGTACTGAAGCTTAAAGTTAAAAAAAAAGTTTCAATTTCTGGGCACATTTTCCTCTCTTTCTCCTTCTGTGCCAATGCCTGATAGGGAGATTTTAGTGTGCTGCATACACAAAACCAGAAAATCTTACCTTGTCACGGAAACTGCAAGGGTGTATGCACACCTCTCAGTCCATGTGAAAGGCACTCGTGCAGAGCTCCCGTGCACCCCATTGGCCAGGGCCTCTTACAGGGCTGCATTCAGGAGCCTTTCAAAGCATAGTTCCCCTGGAGATGATAGTTGTCATCCTACCTCTTAGGCAGGGATGCGAATGCTCATAAGGATTCAATAGGATAAAGGCAAAATAAAGACTGGGAAGTCCCTGGACTTCAGGGGCAGACAGCTAGGTTTCAATCTTTTTTCTTACACATTTGTTCTAAATTACCTTGAACATTCTCTTCTTCTGTTTCCTTTTTGTGTATTGTTTTAGTGACTTTGTACTCGTTGCTGGGACAAATACCCGACACTCAAAGTGAAGGAAGGAAAAGTTTATTTAGCTCAGTTACTGGAAGTTTCAGTCCACCTTCAGCTGGATCCAAGGCAGAGAGGCACAATGCAGAGGTCAGCAGTTCATGGTGGCAGAACAGCAACAAAATGATGTCAGAGGCAGTCAACCAGTTACAGCAGCAGAGCAACAGAGCTAATCTGTCTCTCTGTCTCTCTTTACATTACATCAGGCTCTCTTCCTTAGCCTATCCGCCTCAGGCTACATCTATAACTCCCACCAGTACTCAGACCCATAATCTCATCAGTACTAAAGCACATAATCCCAGTGTCTCATGAGTCAAGTCTCAAACTCTAGAAGTACCCACCCCATGACTGCATGAGACTTTGAGGGGACAACTAGACATAAACCATAATATGTATGTAATGTACATAATGTATCAACCTCCAAAGGTTACAGTGAATAATACATTTTCCATCAATTGGGAAGTCCTGAGTTTGATTCCTGGTTGAAAAAAATCTAATCCATCAGTAAACAGTAGCTATTTGTTTTTCTATGTGAAAGAGAGGTCTAAGGTAACCTCTGTGGTAATCTGTTTTTCTCTAGTCCAAAAAGGCTTGAAAGATAAAGTCCTGACTGCATGTCTGCTGATATCTAGGAGGCAAAATTTTTGGCAATACTGTTCACTGGGTGAATAAACCTTATATTTCCCTGTGCCTTTCCTCTCTTTTCTCCCCTCCTTTGCATTCTTTTTCTTCCCACCTCAGTGAACTTTCTAAAAAACAATCATTGGTCTAAGAAGTTCATCTTGCATTCTGAACTCAGAATTCATACTCCCAGAATGCAACAGTTTTTATTTCTTTTGTATATGTCCAGGTGTTTCAAGTAATTTCATAATTCACATCTCCATCTATAATTGATAATCCTGCCCTCTTCATTTTGAAGGCCAAGCATGCTATAATTATTCTATGATACGACTGAGAGGCTTTTTTGATGTTTGATCCTGGGCTCAAGAGGAACAGGGACCTTAGTGGGCAGGCAAGACTCAGCCTCTCTGTTACTATGAATGAAAATTTGACTAAGCTATCTTGAAGAAACTTCATTCCTCAAATCATGACAGGTACCGCTGTGTGCTGTGTCTGAATTCAGAAAAAGAAGGAATTCAGGTTCTACATAGATTGTTAGTCTGGGAAGAGCCTAGAGAGAAGGGTTTGAGCGCCAGTAGCCATGCAGAACTTGTCAGTTCTAAGGCAACCATTCGATGAAGCAATCATCACAGACACACCTGCCTTGGTACGTGTAAGCTAGAGACAAAGATGGAGCAGAGCCTGGAGGCCGGAAAACATGACACAGTTCTTGTGTCTCTCAGAGTGACCAGTGGAAATGACACATGTATACACTGTGCTTCCAAGTCTGATATGGCCTGTGCCTTTCTATTTGTGCTAGCTAGGGAAGTCCTATCCTATCTTGTGAGTTTTTGTACAGATTCCAGATTCTTTAGGAGTCTGTCTCTTGTCTTCCTAGAAGTGTGAGTCCTTTGTTTGCTCAGAGGCTTTAGTAGCCCACACCCTACTGTGTTCCTAGCCAGGACTTTTTGGAAGCCTATGCTCAATGAGGCCATCGACTCAGAGGGCAGAATAGGAGCTGCTTGTCCCTAGGTCACCACACTGGGCCTGGAGCCTGGCACAGGAGAGCCACTCAGTGGATATTTGTTGGGTGAGTAAGGACCAAACTGTGCTTCTCAAGTACTCTGACCAGATGTGGATTCACAGGGCTCATTCGTGAGGGAAGACCTTTATTTACTCCTAATACTGTCGATGAGTGACGCTTGGCCTAAATTCATACCAGACCTTCTCTTGCTTTACAGAGGTGGACAATTCAATTGCCTCGTTTTCTTTTTGGGAAGACTGGAGTGTTTCGTTCTGCAATAATATTGGCTTCTCCAAGGCTTAGCAGAAATATTTCATGGGTCTCAGTCCGAGGTCTGTAAGGAGTCTTATTTTCTGAATAAGTATTGATCTCAGCTTACAAAGTACTGCACACTCATATAATTAAAAAGAATGAGCCCAGTCATGGGTGGGCAGTGGATGTCTAAGAGAGGACAAATTCTTCAGGTGCCTGCGATTTTATAATTGCGCTTGCCTGGGAGGCTTATTAAAGCCGTGCAGGTGCGATGCTTCATCACTGAGTAGTGAACCTTTGAAAGATATGCATAATAAACAGAGTTTGAAATATGTTTTTATTCCAGGCCATATGGTCCTGTCTGGAGCTTTCCCGGATCTTTGGGTCAGTTCATTGTTGAAAGATGGGCCAGCGAGGACCCACCTCTCGGAGCAGCTGTCAGGGCTCTATCAGAATGAATCTGCTTTTGCATGATTATTTATTTTATGCGGCGCTCTGAAATAAGCCCAGCCTTGCTCAGTAGCTAAAATTTGCTGAACAAGTCTCTTGCCTGAACAGCTTGTGACCATATCACCAGGCAGTGTCCTTCCTTGTCCTTAAAAAGCAGACTGGTGAGACTTGTACATTAGGGCAGGCCAGGCCATCCAGGTGAGCTGTGCCCACCTGGGCTTGAACTTGATGCCAGCAAAGTGAAAATGTAGTTGGAAGCATTTTAAACAGATGTCACTGCTTTCTGTCTGCAGCTCTCGGCTACATGCTCCCCTCGGCTCTCCACTCTAGGCAATCACAGTGCAGGCTGTGTGCAAGCACTTCAAGTGTATCTATGGAGGCATCATGGTAAGAATAATGCTAATGCTTGTTCTCACTTTGTCATTAATAGACGGTGGCATTGCCTCCCCCCCTCTGCCAAGAAGGACTTTTAAAAGGCCACTGAATGAAATTTTGTCAGCATTTATGGTGTGCATGTAGGAATACCTGTAACTGCCGAGTGGTTTGGTCCTGACGCCAGCTCATCACAGCACAGGGTTCCAGATCAACAGCAAATGGGCTGAGCGTTGGTCAGGTTGGGAGAAGACTTAAGTTCCACATCTTTTCCTATGGATTTGAAAAAGTTGAACTTGGAGTTGCATTTTATCTTCTTGTTAATAGCAACCTACACTCTTGCTGGGGATAAAGCTCAGTGGCACAAGTGCTTCTCAACAAGTAAAGAAGCTCGATACCAGGTACCACCACCACTACAACAACAGAAACCCAACCTACGGACACTCCTGCTCCTCACAAACTACTTTTTCTCTACTTTTACATTTCTGAAGACATGTTCAATATTACAGTAGGCCTATTAATAGCTGTTCATCTACTCAAGCAATATTTACTGAGTCCTTATTCCCAGCCACTGCACTAACACTTGGGGATGTAGGATTCAGAAGATAACGGTCCTTCTAGAGCTTAGACTCTGGAACAGAAGATAGACTTTAAATAAATAGCTAGTTGTTTTGTGCATGCTACGAAAAGTGCACAAGGTGGATTGACTGCATGAGCAGGGATCCTGTATGTGGCTTTTGCTCTTATTGCCTCTTTGAGGCTATATATGCAGTAGAAAATTTAATGAATTCTAATTTGAATTTAAATCAATTTTGGAGTAAAACTACAAGATTTTCCCTTTGCCCTTAAATTTAGTACAATCATTCGGACAAAAAGTAAAGAGAATTAAAAAATAGTAAAAACAACGCTAGAAATGATTCAGAATTTCACTAAACAAAATGATAGGAATTTAACCATGGTTGTTATATTGTATAATGCTGCCTTTAAATTAGTTGTTTATGTTACCACATATAAGCATAAGGAATTATGTAGAAAGGTTATAAGAACTTAAAAAGGAGAAGAAAAAGAAATTAAGCATTAACTTCTCCTTTTAGCATATCAGCAGAGGGCAGGCGAGATAGCTCAGCAGACTAAAGTGCCTATTGAAGCAAGCTTATGCAAGCACATGGACCATGGTTCAATCCCGAGCACCACCTACCATGCCAGCCCTGCCCCCAGGGCCAGCTGAGCTAGTCAGAGTCCTGGTGTGGTGGTGCATGCCTATAATCCCACTGGTGGGAAGGCTGAAAGCAGGAGGGTCACTACGAGTCCAGAACTGCATAGTGAGGCCCTGTAACAACCGAATAATTGTAAAATAAATAAATAAATAAATAAATAAATGCACACATACATACATACATACATAACCAACTCGGAAATCCAATTATCCAAGCTATCCTGTGCATATGAATAGATATTTCTGTCTACTTTTCCTTATTTCTTTCTTTTGTCCTTTACCTCATCCCTGCTGTTGCTTTCCTTTGAACAGATTCTTTACCTTTCACCATATCTATTGTACCTTTCAGATTTTATTTACCCTATCAAGTTCTTGCATTAGTGAGAGAATACAATGTTTGCACATGTGGGTCTGAGTTATCTCACGTATGAGTGTGGTCTCTAATTGCATCCATTTACTTATGAAGCCTGGAGAATATCTTTTCTTATAGCTGAGTAATACTCTGTTGTATAAAAATACTACATACCTTTTATCCATTCCTCAGTTGATGAGCATTTGGATGATTTCTATGATTCGAGAAATCTGTATTTTTTGTTTTTTAGAATCCTAGAACACCAGAGAATTTCTTTAAAGGCTATTTTCAGTATCTGTGTTTGGCAGGCATGAAATATTTCTATATGCAAGAAGATTAATATGTTTACAGAATAAAATTACAGCTACCCCAAAGTGCATGTCTTAGTCTGGGGATTGGATCCCATGATAGAAGATATGTCCTCCTGAGTCTCCGTTATGGTCCCTAAGGGGATCCAAGTCATCACTTAAGCTTAGTACTGGGTCGTAGGAGAGAACAGGGACAGCTTTTCCAGAACATCTGACAGATGAAGGTGACTTAAGCAGACTGCCCAGAAAGACAGCCAAGGGCCACACAGGACTTCCGTGAGACCCCCTGGGAATCAGTGGTGGGAGTGTGCTAGCAGCCAGCGGGGCAGCAGGGAAGCCTCTGAGGAAGGACACAGAGTGAGTGTCTAGTGGGAACAGGAAGGGAATCAGTGGTCTGATGGAGCGGTAGAATGGCCAGGTTGGGAGTGAAATCCAGAGCCTGGTTGCCATAGAGACAGGGTGAACCAGCAGTGCTGTAGCGGACCCAAGCGAGGGGCAGAGAAGAGCTGATGGAAATTGAAGCCTTTCCTTCACTCTGGAGAGGCTGTGATTCCAAGACCCTAATGGGGCAGTGAGAGCAGAAGTCCATTAAGGTCATGTACGCTGTTATGGTTTATGTCTAGTTGTCCGCCCAAAGCCTCATGGAGTCATTGGGCGGGGACTTCTAGAGTTTGAGACTTGATCCATGATCCCTGGGATTATGGGTTTTAGTACTGATGGGATTATGGGTGGAAGTACTTCTGGGATTATGGGTATAGCCTAGGGCGGGAGCTAAGGTGGAGAGCCTGAACATAATATAAAGAGAGACAGAGAGACAGACTGGAGCTCTAGCTGTTGCTGTTGCTCTGCTGCCGTGTTGGTTGGCTACCTCTACCGCCATTTTGTTGCTGTTCCACCGCCATGAACTGGATGCTTTCTGCTCTGTTCCACTCAGCCTTGGGCCAGCTGAATATGGACTGAAACCTCCACAAACTGTGAGCTAAATAAACCTTTCCTTCCTTCATTTTGGGTGTCGGGTATTTGTCCCAGCAACGAGCAAAAAGTAACTAAGACATACACACAGAGCTGCCTCCTTTCCTTCTTCCTCCCCCTTCTCTTCCTTTCTTTCTCTATCATTCCTTGAACAAGTGCTTATTTAGCAGCCTCCTCATGTTGTGTATTGTTCTTAGGGTGGAAAATACCGAAAAGACAGATAAGGTCATTTTTCTCATAGGACTTTCAGCTATCCAGGGCAGATGGACGATAAAAACAAAAAAACAAAACAAAGAAATGCATGAAGAAGGTATTTTCATTTAACAGGGGACCAACATGTGGTACAGAGAGATGATGGTATAGGTGGAGACAGAATTGTAATTTAGAGCACCAAAACAAACAAACAAACAAACAAACAAACAAATAATCAAACATGACCCAAACTTTCATAGGGTGTGAACAGGAACTTAGCGCAAGGAAGAACTATAAGAAGATGACCTAGGGTATGACGCCAGCTAAGAGGTAAAGTTAGTGCAAGGCCATAAGGCGGAGAAAAGCTCAACACATTCAAAGAAGAAAAAATACCAGTGTACAAGGGGCTGGCAAGTGAAAGACAAGAAAATAGAGGAGATCGGGCTGCGCTTAATCCTAAGTGCCGTGGATGTCAGAGAAGGGTTTCTGTCCCTGAGGGAGTTACATGCCAGGCGCTGCTCCCCTTCCTGCCACTCCATGGGCTCTCTCAGGCCAGGCAGTGTGCTTCCTGTGATATCCTTGGCACCTACGTGTCACTCAGCATCTTTGCATTCTGAATTTTCAGTCTTTCCGTGCTGTATTGGAGAAAAGAAAGGTCATGGGCTGTGGAGTCTGATGACCTTAGATAGTTTTCCCACGCTGTCCCTTTCTACTTGGTTAGTTTTACAAAATTACCTCTATGGAAACTATGTTCTGTGATTGTATCAGGTACAGATACGGGAAATTTCTGGTTTTATTTCTCAGTTCTCTCTTTTCTGCTTATTCTTAAGTGTTAAAGATTTAACGTTAAAGTTTAAGTGTTAGAATGTCTTGTTTCAAAGTTTTCTTTTGTTTTCCTCTTCCTCCCCTCCCCCTCCCCTCCCTTCTCCTCCCCTCCT
>PVJA010047067.1:0-14835 GCA_004027025.1 Myocastor coypus
ACCCTTATCCAATCTTACAAAGAAATAAATGTGCAGTGGCTAATCTGCTCTTTGTTTTTGTTCTCTTCAGCCTTTTCTGTCTATAAAACCATTCTCTATAAAATCACAGTCTGCTTGGGTCATCGGAATGCTTACCCTATTTATAGAATGAAGCATTCTTGACTAATTCTTTAATAGAATACACAGCCTGCAGGGAGAGGCTGAAGCTGGAAATTGATCACATGTGTGGGGATGAGACAGGCCCAGCCCAAGAACAAATGGCGCCCAAGGCAAGCAGTGTGAACAAGCTGCTTCAGTCCAGAGTACATCAAGCCCTAGACAATCTAAGCAGTGGGTTGCTAGGCAAAAGGGGAGGCTGTGACACCAACCCACCACTTGTATGGATAAACATGCTACAGTGTTTGGAGAACCTTTCCTCCCACCTGGAGATAGTGCGCCATCTGACCTCAGCTTTCCGTCCCTTATCTTTATTCCTCCATCCTCTTGCTTCTACTCTGCCCAAACTTGGAGAGCTGCACAAGCCACAACAGCCAACTGAGATCTTCAATTTGTAGGCTTGCCCTTGACAACAGTCATAAGGGACAAAATGTATTTGACTATGAAATATAACTTTCATTACAAAATCTCTGATTTTAATTGATTGCCTGAAATTCCAACTTGGCATCATTGGCCAGATCGCCATTTGATTGCTAATGAACCTGTGGATATTAGAGATTATAGGTTTTCCTCTCAGGCTTGCTAGGAGCTTTCAAATAAATGCTTACTTAATTCCAACAACAACCTGGAAAGAGGCTTTTCTATTGTTTCTCATTCTAAAAGCCAGGATGCTGAGGTTAAGCGAGTTAGTTTCCCAGAATCACACACAAATCAGCCCCATGCAGTCATAAGGTCTTTTTTGGAAGTGGCTCAGTCTAGTGTGTGTGATGGACTGGCAGTGTGATGCTGGGATTAGGGGTGCTGGAATTAAGGGTGGGTGACTGCTGGATCCATCCACTGATTGGACTGGTGGTAGACTGGATACAATATAAGGGACAGAAAGAGGCTTGTCCTTTGTTCCTTTGCTTGCTTTTTCTATCTCCTGCCATCATGACCGGTTGCCCTTTTGCCGTATGTCACCATGCCTTGGAGCCAGCCAATTATAGACTGAAATCTCTACAAACCTCTACTATAAACTAAATTAACTTTCCCCCCTTTAACTTGGCCTGTCAGATATTTTGTCTCAGCAATGAGAAAAGTAAATAAGAGAGATCAGGGGCTGGGGAGATAGCTCCATAGCACAAGTGCCTGTCTGGCAAGTGCAAGGTTGTAAGTTTGAACCCCAGTCCCACAATAAATAAATAAATAAATAAAGAGAGATCAGAATGGCTGGCCCTTTTTTCCCAGCCTCTGTGACTGGCTGAGGATAAGCAGTCCTGCCCTGTTCTGCATGCCCTGTGTCATTTCTGGCCTTGGATACATGTTGCTGGCTACAAGAGGCTATGGAGCCAGGTAACAGCTACAGCAGCAGGGCTCCAAGTACCCAGATAGCAACAGGCATGCAAAGGGTGCCAAGGATTCTGAGACTTCCAAATAAAACTGGCAGTGCCATGGTGGAAAACCTGCAGGAGATGACTGTCATTTCTAGGCAGGATGGGATTATGTGGTTCACACCCCCAAGCTGTGTCCTGCGCCTTAAGAGCAAAACTCTCGTCACTCATCCATCTTTGCACTGCCTCCTCAGTCTGTAAGAAAGTGCCCTAGATGTGCACCCTTGCTCAGTGGCATCCTCCTGTCCATCTCCTCTGCAGCCCACCAGATCCTCTCACCTTGGCCTTCCTCCTTCATTGATTCCTGCTGGCTGTGAAACAGGCTCCTGACTTTTTAAAAAATCTTTTAAAATTACTTTTTTTTTTTAAAAAAAATTATTTTATTTTTTCTTGTTTCAGAACCCCCATTTGTCTGTTTATTTATTTTTATGGCCAGCTCAGCCTGCCCTGAGGGCAGGGCTGGCGCAGCATGCGGTGCCGGGGATCGAACCGTGGTCCCTGCAGCCGCCCTTAGCTTCCCTAAGCAGGTGCTTTAGACCATTGAACCATCCTGCCAGGCCCCTTAAAATTATTTTTAAGAAGAAATAACAATGAAACAGTTTGACAACATGTTAGTAAGACAACCACAATAATTAATACATTGCACATCGTTGTCTTCATAGCAGTTGTTCCGAGGACAAGATGTAGACATGATAATTTTTCTAAACACTATTGGTACAACTATTTCTTCTCATTGAATGAACAAAAAGTAGTTGTATACACTGTTGGTGCAAATATTCAGATTATGTTCCTCAAGTGGTTTCTTTCCTCAGATGTTCAAAACCTCCTGCCAACTATTTCTAGGCTTGCAGAAATTAATGGTCTCAGGGGGTGGTAAAACGCCAGGCTGTGATGGCCCCAGCACACCTAATTCACTCTGCCATCACTGTTAGTCTTTCTACTGTTACGTGTGTTCTCCACATTGCTAAGTGGTTCTTCTTCATAACTGCTTGTTTCTGCTTCATGTCCCCAATGCTCTTCTTTATCTTCATAAAGATTTTCATTCATTCGTTCTGCTTTCTCCTGGGGAGTGATCTGTTTGCCACCTGTCTCCTCTGCTGCCCTGGTCCCTCAGCTGTCACATGTCATCCTGCTGTGAGTCTTTCTTTATTGCCTCTGGACAACACCAGCTCCATGGTAATACACGGCCCTGCTGTTGCTGTAGTTTTTATGTGAAGTGCACAGAAGAGTGACTTCAGAAGAGCCCCAGCAATGCTTTCTGTTTGCTATGTGCGTTATTTCTAGTTGATGGCTGCATGACAAATTACTCCCAGGCAGGCATCCCTCACTGTCTGCAGGAATTGCCATGAAGACTCCCTTGGGCATCAAAATCTATAGGTTCCCAAGTCCCTCTATTAAGTGGGGAAGGGTGTGTGTCTAACCTATGCACAGCCACCTGTATACCCTTCACAAATCTCTAAATGACCTGTGCTATCCAGTATGACAGAGCCTGCTGGGTGAACTGTTTAGGAAATAAGGCTAAGGAGAAGTCTGCACATGATCAATACAGATGCAAATATTCTTAAATCTTTTTATTTATTTATTTTTATTTTTTTCTTGTTTCAGAACTTTTGTTTGTTTATTCACTCATTTTTATGGCCGGCTCAGCCCGCCCTGAGGGCAGGGCTGGTGCAGCATGTGGTGCTGGGGATCGAACCGTGGTCCCTGAAGCCACCCAAGCTTTTCCAAGCAGGCGCTTTAGACCACTGAGCCATCCCGCTGGGACCCTTTAAATCTTTTATCTACTTAAAAAATAGCTTAGAAAAAGAATTCTGATTCTTAAGATTACCTTTTGAGAAAATTCAGATTATGTTCCTCAACTGCTGTCATGACCAGACCCCGTTATTTACAGAACGGACATTTATTTTGTCACAACTCTGGTGGACAGCAGCCCGCCCTTATTTATTTGGGACAGGGTCTTGCTATGCAGCTCAGACTTGGAGTGATCCTCCTGTCTCTCAGCCTCCCCAGTGCTGAGCTTACAGATGTGCACGACCACACCCAGTTTTGGTGACTGGTACGGCACAACATGCAGGTCCTGCCAGTATTTTTGATCCATATTTGTTTGAGCTCACGGATGCAGAATGCATTCCTGCAGAGTGCACTTGCAGTTTGGCTTAAAGCATGGTATATTAGGTTAGAAATCTGCATGGGCTTACCTGGCTCTCTTGCTCAGGGAATCAAAGTCCAAAATCAAAGTGCCATTTGGGCGAGGTTCCTGTATCTGGAGGTTCTGTGTGGAAATCCTAGCTTTTTCTGATTGCTAGTAGAATTTGGCTTCTTGGGATTGTTGGATTTCCATGCTACTGGCTATCTTTCCATGCTTTGGTTTTTTGGAATCTATTGGATCCCTTTCTTTTCTAGAAGCTTCTCTCTTCTCTCAGATTTTTTTGCTTTGGAACACTGACACGTCCTGCACCAGAGCCTTCTCCTGTTGAATCTCCCTTTCTCATTGGGTACCAATTGATGATAACTTTGAAATGCTTCAGAAGGGCACCTGGGATCAGTTTATGCCTATCTGGGATTCTCTCTGTTTCAATTCAGTCATCCAGTTTCTGTACTATTTTACCAGGGCTCTCATGACCAGACCTAGTTATTTACAGAACTGACATTCATTTTGCTGCAGTTCTGGAGGAGAACAGCTCAAATCAAGGGCTTGGCGGGTCTTATCTCCCGGGAGGCTTCTCTGCTCACTGGCAGATGGTCACATTTTCATTATGTCCTCACCTGACCTTTCCTCTGTGCCTGTGGCCCAGGGTGTCTTTTGTAACCAGATTTGCTCTTTTTGTAAGGATGACCAGTCAGATGGCATTAGGGTCCACTCTAATAACCTTGTTTGAGCTTACTCAAACTCTTTAAATGCCTTGCCTCCAAGGCACTGGGAACTAGTGGGAAAACCCATGGACCCCACTGCAGGGGCTGATGCTGAGGGTTTTAGGGCAGTGCTACCTACTGGAAAAGCAATGTTTTCAGCCCGTAAGGACTGACAGTTACTTAGAGGTGAAGTTTACCACACAGGAACTTCAGGGGCTACATTCAAAACACAGAATGCCTGGAGAGAGATCGTAGCTGTTTAACTTGTGACTAGCCTCAGTATCATGGAAACCACATACTTGGAAGAGATATCAGCCAGTGATTAAATCTTTCAAGATCTCATTTTCTGTAATTGAAAACTAGGATAATATAATATTGATGCCTATGTCAATTGATTCTTGTGAGATTAAGTGAGAGAAGAAGAAGGCATTCAGCACAGGACCTGGAAAAGAGTGAGTGTTCAACAAATGCTAGATATTATTATTGTCACCGAGATAATACTGTGGGGTTTACTCATCCCTTCTTTTCTAACAAGATGATAGAGGCCACTCAGGAATAGGACCAGCCTAGTGCCTTGTCTGCATTCCTTTGTGCTGCCCGCAGGTGACAGCGGATCTCCAAACGACTGGAAGCGAGGAGTGCTTTAGACAAAGCCTCTTCTCTTCCGGCGAGTGGCCACAAGCTAGGCGTGGGAACCCACGGGGAGGAAAGCAGATGCGCTCCTGATTCTGAGAGAGGAAAACTGAGCCCCTGAACCTGCAGGCTGGCAGTACTGCTCAAGCACAAGAAGTCACTTTCACTAAGGGATGTCCATGAACTGAACGCAGAAAATCCTAGGGAGAGAAGGGTGGCCTGTGAGCAAGGCGGGCGCTCTTTTCTGCGCATGTGCAAATGTTTCCCAGGCAGCCTGCACACCTGGTCACTCCCAGCGGTAAGTGGCCCCTTTGCTAGCCACAAAAAACCTCTCCCTGGAGAGGGTGCTCCTGTCTTTACCTTACGAAATGCACAAGAGGGAAGCACTCCGTTGGCTCATGCTTTGTCCAGCATTAGCGCTGTCATGGGGAGAGTGGGTACGGGAGGATTGGTGTGTGAGGCAATTGCAACAAGCCATGCAGGCTTAAGAGACAGTGCCAAGAAATGCAGCTCTCGGAGGACTTGGAATGGCCTGGCTCCCACGCTTCTAACCACATGGCCCCATGCAAGTTACTCGCCATTCACAAAACTGGTTGCTCAGGAAGACAGGAGGACAGGAGGATGTCGCTGGGAAGTGAAGTCGGCCAGCCGGGTTGCTCGGACCCTCAGCCCCCTCCTCACGGCACTTTTGAAGCCTGTCAGACTCAAACTGAACATCCTAGCACCAATTGCTAAAAATAAAGTGTACCTTTTTTTCATAAATGTGATAGGGAACATTTTTAAAAACAGGCTTTTTGTTTAGAACTGCATATTTTGGTCAGCTGAACTGACTCATTTAGCATGCTAAAATTAATATTGATATTCAGGTTAATACCAGATTTCTTGGGTTATAAATTTTTGCTCAGGTACACTAAGTTCTCCTCACATGAAGTTAAGCTGACCGAGTACCTCCTTAATTTGACTGTAGAAACCCTGATAATTAGACATGGTGGCTCCTTTAATCCCAATGCTCTGGGAGGCTGAGGTGGGGCGATTCTAAGTGAAAGCGAAGCTTGAGCAATTTAGCAGGGCTTTCTCTCAAAAAAAGAAAAAAAATATATATTTAAAAAGGAGAGCCAGTGAGATAGCTCAGCAGACTAAGTGCATGCTTAGGCAAGCGCAAGGACCAGGATTGGATCCCCAGTACCACCTGCTATACTGACCCAATCCAGTCCCCCCTGGGTGCACTGAGCCCACAACCGTGTCTCCGCATGGTAGTGCACACCTGTAATCTCAGCACTGGGGAGACTGAAAACAGGAGAGTCTCTATGAGTCTGAGCTGCTTAGTGAAACCCTGTACCAAATGCATTAATGATAGTACTGCTACCCTTTTTTGTGTGTGCGGTGGGGACCTGGAGATAGAACTCAGGACCTTGCATTTGCCAGGCAGGCACTTGTGCCCCTGAGCTATCTCCCCAGCCCTACAGTACTACTGCTAATAATAATAAAAATAAATGATGGGAAGTGATTGATGTCCTTGAATTTAATTCCCAGAGCCATATTATTTTTTAAGAATTTTTTATTTTATTTATTTTTATTTTTTTCTTGTTTCAGAACCTTTGTTTGTTTATTCACTCATTTTTACGGCCGGCTCAGCCCACCCCAAGGGCAGGGCTGGCACAGCATGTGGTGCCGGGGATCAAACCACGGTCCCTGAAGCTGCCCACGCTTTCCTAAGCAGGCGCTTTAGACCACTGAGCCATCCTGCCGGGCCCCCCAGAACCATATTTAAAAGAAAAAGTCAGAACGAACAAAAAAAGCCAAGAAACCTTAAATCGCCTTCAACAACACGTCCCACTATTCAGCTCGGTCTCCTCACCCTGTCATGTGCATTCACTCTTAATTTCCTTATTCACCAAATTTAGTAACTAATGAGGCTTAAGTGAGTAAGCATTAGAGGACCCAAGCATGATGAAACCTCCAGCTACAATATGGACAGTAGAAGGAAAAAATAGTTTGGTATTAAGAGAGCACATCTGGGGGTCAGGGAGATAGCTCTGTGGCACAAGTGCCTGCCTGGCAAGTGCAAGGTTGTGGGTTCCAACCTCAGTCCCACAAAAAAAAAAAAAAAAAAAAAAGAGCACATCTGCGTTTAGTCGTGCTGAGCTTGGGACTGAGCACACACACCTGAGCCGGAAGGTCTAGGAGTTATCTGGTGCCTGCCTTGTGACGTCAGCAGCAGCAGCAGAGTCAGCAGCCATCACCTGGGAACCCCAGTCACTAGAGCAGAGTCCTTGACGTTGCTCCAGGGAATAGCTCGAATGACAAATGTCCAGTTGTAAAGTGAAGTTGACGCTACCAAGTCATCTTGGGAAGAAGAGTGGGAACCTTGGAAGAAAGCTCAGAGGGAATCGTGTCATCTGTACATCATCCATGTGGCGGCAGGAACGAGCCAAGCTGCAGGCAAGGACCATGCAAATTCTTGAGTGCTTGAAATGAAAAAGGAACGAAAAAGAAAATATATCCTAGAATCGAGGATGTGGATGGGGGTGGGGGGTTGGGGGGTGGGGTTGGGGAAAGAATCAAAGAAAAGCTACCAGTGGTTATATGAGAGAAACCAAAGCCACGTTTTGTGACTGTCACCTGTGCCTGGTCATCCATGAGATGACAGGTTACCATTTCTCTGCTGGGGATCACTGGGGTGGTAAATTGTGAATGTGAGAACGCAGAGGGCAGATTAGGCATGGTGGGCAGGGTTGGCAGGGAAGGGAAGAGGAGCGGAGGATACCAGGAGAGCATAAGGCTCTGAAATGCTAGACTCAAACAGTAAGTATTCTTTATTTTTTATTTTATTTTTTTGGGGGGGGACCAGGGTTTGAACTCACGACCTTGCACTTGCCCAGCAGGCACTTGTGCCTCGGAGCTATCTCCCCAGCCCCAGTATTCTTTAAATATCCATTTAGTTGATAGATTATTTTAAACAGTCATAAGCCAGCTTCTCCCTCTGCACAATTCATCCTTGTCATTGTACATAAAAGTAGACTTTAATTTACTGGTATTTTACAGGATATGAGGTCATCTTGCCAATTTCAACGTGTCATCTTCTTTATTTCCCTGGTTTTAAAATTGTGCTTAGCTTGCTCTAATCCCCCCACCCCCCTGGGGAGGCTCACTAGCTGCCTCAGATGAGGGCAGACAGACAGACAGTGACCTCTTCCCAAAGGTCTGCACCCAGGGTTAGGAGCAGGGGAGCAAGAAACTGATTAGACCATGAGGTCAGGCAAACATCCCTCATGGTGCACATCCAGGCTGCAGAGACTTACATACAGAGAAACTGAGTGCTGGATCGCTCAACCGCCCAAGATGGTTGGTTAACCTCTGGCTTTAGTTTACACTTGCCAAAGTGGGTTTGTTTTGCTTCATTTCACTTCAGTATTATAAAGAGAATCTCAACAGATTCGAGGACTAAAGCTTTATTTGCACTGATAATATCTGCATTAGGAAAATGGGTGTTACCCAATCTTTTGTCTAAGGGAAGTCTGTGGTCTGACCAGCTAGCAAAATGCGGTTGAAATTTTGAGATGACTGTGAAAGAGATTAACTTTTGGTGTCATGTAAAGAAAAAAACCCATATATTAGTGGTTGACTTGTGAAATATGGTACATTCTGCCCAGTTTCCTGGCATGCTAAGGCTACATAGTTGAGGCAGCTGGAATCAGAGGCTGTAGCTCTTGGCCCAGAGCTCAGACAGTTTCCAGCATAACTTCCTATTCCGTCTCTGCCTCCTTCAGCCCCATGAAGGTAAAATATAAAATCCTGCCGCTGTTTTGGCTCCCTTGATGGAACTGTGAAGTTCTTACTCCAAGTCTCCAGCAATCGTTAATGGTGGCAAAGCTTGCTCCGACAGCCAATCAAATTTACAGGACCTTAGAGTATAAAAAATGTGATGTTTACACAGAAGAGACAAGAAGATTTTGAAGGCCTCTTTTCATTGAAGCTCATTTTAAAGGCAGCATCTAGTAGTGTAGTCATACTCTGTGGGCTTTCCATGTGAGAATGGTTTCAGGTTAAAGTTGCCCCTTCTACTTAGCAGATTACCAGTCTACTTCTAAAAGCTAGTTTGCCTTTATTCTAGAAGCATGTAAAGATGAACTGATGTCTGCTCTTGGTCTATGGGCCAAAGCAAGACCAGCCTGCATCTCTGTCCTTTCCCATCAGTACTGGCCCTGTCACACCTTGGCACCTTTGACTCCACACCGCCAGACTTTTTACTTTCTCGTAACTTTTCTGTCTAATGTTCATTTCCATACACTCACGATTGCACCCATTGTTTGAATTCCAGTATAAATTCCACTTCTTCCATTGGCAACCCTGTGGTGCTTTATCTGGAACCTGCCTAGGGGACTATGCACACATTAAAGATCAATGTACATGGTGTGTCTTATTCACAGTCCACAGAGCCAGGAGAATAAGATCTGGATCAAATTTATCCTTGAATGTAAAATGATGCTTTTTGCTCTTTCAGCACTGTTTTAAGTATCACATGCTTAGCAAATACGTATTGTGCTTGGTAGCATTAATTTACTCTTCCAGATAACCCCTTCACCACTGTGTGTGTGTGTGTGTGTGTGTGTGTGTGTGTTTGTGTGTGTTATCAGAGACTAAGCCCAGGACCTTGCACCACTGAGCTACATCTTTAGGCCCCATCTAATTTTTTATTTTGAAAATGGGTCTTTCTAAGTAGTTAGGTTGCCCCAGGCTGGGCTCCAGTTATGATCTTCCTGCCTCAGCCATCTAGGTACTGAGCACCTCCACACCCAACTCATTCCTTCATTTTCCACCTGTCCTGTGCCCCAGGAAGCCGATTAGTCAGGCTTGACCAATGAAGAGGAGGGAGCAGAAGTGAATTCCCTGCCCTGCTCTCGCTCTAGGCTCCTGGAGGGCATTCTCCCTCGCAGTCGGCTCCCCAAACACTCGGCCCTCCAGGCCCTTCTCCCTGGGTCTGAGCCTTGCTGGTGGGAGTTAGGACTTAGAGTTAAGGTGTTCAAGGAGAAGAGTTTGCAGCTGACCTTTGTAACTGACACCAAACTCTGTGCAAATTACCATATTTATCCTAAACTTGAAGCCTAAGACTATAATCAAAAGGGCCCCTACTTCCACGTCAGCAGTATGCCAAGAGTTCTTGTATATAATAGAGTTTTTTTCGATTCCTTGACTCTGCTGTGTGATCCATACTTTCTCTGTCTCACTTTCCGTCTTGTTTGTTTGCAAATTGTAACTCATTGCACAATTCTGGAGCAGATGGTTGGACTCATGTTCAAGTAGGGAGGTGGCCTCAGTCATGTTGGTCACTGGATGAGGAGTTTGCAGAGAGTAACAAAATTCCTCAGAATGTTTTTGCTTGGGAGTCAGATTGCAAAAGGAAGCATTAGTGAACCAAGATGTTATTGTGTGTGTATATATATATGTAATATATATATAATTTATTATGTATATAACATATATATCTCAATCAAAACTTACCTATTTTTGAAAAACTAAATCATGACGGGGTCCAGCAGGATGGCTCAGTGGTCTAAAGCGCCTGCAGGTGGCTGCAGGTACTGCGGTTACATCCCCCGCACCACATGCTACGCCAGCCCTGCCCTCAGGGCAGGCTGAGCCGGCCATAAAAACAAACAAACAAACAAACAAAAGTTCTGAAACAAGAAAATAAAATTAAAAAAAAAAAAGAAAAAAAAGAACACATCATTGGCTCAAAGCAAATGCAAATAATTCACTTCCACCGTAAAATGCAGAAAAAATGTCTGCCATGTGGGTTTTTCTGCTCATTGCTCCTTAATGAAGTGAACCACTACTTTTTTTTTTTTTTAATTTTTTTATTTATTTTTTTTTTTTTCTTGTTTCAGAACCTTTGTTTATTCACTCATTCTTATGTCCCGCTCAGCCTGCCCCGAGGGCAGGGCTGGCGCAGCACGTGGTGCCGGGGATCGAACCGCGGTCCCTGCAGCCGCCCAAGCCCTCCCAAGCAGGCGCTTCAGACCACTGAGCCATCCCGCCGGGCCCCTGAACCACTACTTTGCATCAATCATATCCAGTGTTTAAAATAAACTCAAACATACAGTTGCACAGCAAGGCTTATGTTTGCATTTTGTCATAGTATTAAGGTGACTTTGCATCACAATCCTTGCTTTCTAATGACTATAAAAATGTGTAAGAAAAGAACAAGTGAATCTGTAAAACACAGTGTGGAGCTCATTGTCACAGTGGAACGCTCCCACACAGCTGTCATTGCTTTGCCATGAGTATATGAATATCAGCAGGAGGGGCTGGCTAGATAGCTCAGCCATCTAGAGCACCTGCTTAGGCAAGCTTAAGCAAAGAGCAGGCAAAGCACAGGAACTGTGGTTGGATCCCTGGCACCACATCCCCTGTGAGCTCTGTCCCCAGGGTGGGCTGAGCTGGCCACAAACAACAACAACAAAAACATGCAGAAAAAAAAAAAAAAAACTAGAGTGGCTTCAGGTCTTGAATATTAACATAAGCATCAGTAAGAACTGACCTGGTATTAACCTTTACTGAGACTCTCCCTGAAGCATAACTGGCACTAGATGCTCTGCATGATCTCATGTGGTTGTCATGATGACATGATAAGTAACATTCAGTCTTGCTGTTATCTGGTCTTATCAGATGAAGTAAATAAAAGATTAACTTGTTTATCTGAGGTTGCCTAGGAGATAAGCCATAGAGTGAGAACCTGCATGCACACTGATCTCAACAATGTCATGATGGCAAAAGTAGGGAGTATTGTGAACTCCAAAGTGAGAACTGGACTCCACACCCCAGGGGTCCTCAACTTTCCTGTTTGCCAGGAGTGTTTGTGGGAGCATAGCAACCAAACCAAACTAGACCAAAGCATGCATGACAACACCTTTCTGTTTGTAGACCTATTATTTACCTATGAGGTGATATCCAACTATCTAGAATTTCAAATGTTAACAAAGGCTATTCTGATGTACCAGCAGAACCACTATAATTCTGTGCAGTGTTCATAGATTTGTAGAAACATTTCTTTTTTTGTTGCACAAGCATGATATAAAGTGTTTGTTGAATGATTTAGATGCTATAGGAGTACACAGAACAAAAAAATCTGGATGCATTTCTGTGGGATGCCTAGGTGCTATCTGTTGCTGAGACAAAATACCTGACTCATACAGATGACAGGAGGAGAGGTATGCTTTAACTCATAGTCTGTAGAGGCTTCAACCCATAGTTTGCTGGTTCTGAGTCAGGGCAGCAGGGCAGAGGGCCACCACGGAAGAGAAACAGTCCACAGCAGGGCAGGCAGGGGGAGCAGCCAGCAGCAGTCTTCCTTCTGCTGTGCCCTTTATCCCATCCAGACTACAACCTTATTGGATGTTGTCACCCACATTCAAGGTGGGCTTACCCATTATTCACATCCAGAACTAAGCTAAACCAATCAGAGGACTGATCCAGTATTAGACACCATTGATCCAGTATCACACACCCATGATCTTGCACTCCCCAAAGCCCCACCTATGGGTGCAAGAGGCTTTGGGAGCATATCTAGATACAAATTATAACACATGGCCTTGCTTTTTTTTTTTTTTTTCCTTGTGTTTTGCTGTCTTGTTTCTCCAGCATGTTCTTTTTTTTATGTATTTAGTACAAGGTCTACAGTGTCTTGCCACACAGACCAGACTTATGGTGATCCTCCTGTTTTTAGTCTCTCAAGCACTGGGATTACAGGCATGTGCCACTAAGCCCAGTCTCACTAGCCATCTCAGTACATCCTGGGGGAAAGGTTGGCATGGCATATGGTGCCAAGGATCAAATCCCAGTCCCTGCATCTGTGTAAGCAGGCACTTTAGTCTGCTGAGCTATCTGGCCAGCCCTCCCAGCACATGCTTATATGTACTGACACAAGTCTTTCTCATGAGAAGCATATTTTTTGGAAGGGAAGGTTGCTCTTTGGCCAAAGTAGATCACACATGTCCATGGAATGACCTGTTTTCTGAGTGTCCTGTTCCTTCCACAAATCAATGTCACCATCTTGCTGGGCACAAGTCTTGAGGACTGTCTAAGGCAGCAGTCTGCTTTGTGACTCACAGTGGGCTCTTTGCTGGCTGCTCAGTCATTCTTGGCAAGATCGTCCCTGTCTAGTTCAGCCTTTTCCCCATGGACCTTTGGCAGTACAGCTTAAAATAATCGTCCCTTTCTCTGACTGCCCCAAGATACATCTATCTGGCTGCCCAGCCATTTCCTGGCCTTTCTTGTTTTTTTTTTTTTTACCCCATTCCAGTACTGGTGAGAGATGGAATGAGGCTCTCTCATAGATGAAGAAAGTCACCTGCAAGGAGATTCAGGCTGCACTATCCCCAAATTCAAGCAGCCCTGTGGACTGTCTTCATTGCAAGCACCATGGGGAGAGGCAGGGGCCTGCTACTGCCAGAAGAGACTGATTTGATAGAGGTTGAGTGTCACAGTCAAGAACGTTGCTTGCAGGTGTGCCATGTCACAGTGACACTCAATATTTGGTGTGCCCTAATAAATTAAGGAAGGAAGGTGGGAGGGAGAGGAAGGAAAGGAGAGGGAGAAGAGGAAGGGAGAGAGGAGGGAAGAAGATTGCTTTTGACTTACTCTACTGTAAAGAAGGTCCTTTGCTACAGTTCTTCAGTGCTTCTTCGGCCAGAAGTATCAGCCAACCAAACAGCCACATTAAAGTCATAATGAGAATCTTGAGAAGTGGCATTCTCTCCCAAATAAAGTGGAAAATGGAAGGAGGGGAGTTTCCCTGACTCACTCTGAGTCTGGCAGAGTGTGGGGTATTCCATGTACCTCTCCTCTCCATCCTCCAGTTCTGTGTCCTGAGGCACTCATGGGGAGGAGCTTCTGGATGTCACCACCATGAGACCACAGACTGGGGAATCTCAGGAAGGACAATCAAGTTGGACTGTGCATCCCCCGGAGTCTCTGTTTGGGGCCATCAGGGACAAGGTGCAGCCACCTAGGACACAGTGCCAGTCATGTGGCCCTCTGCACAGCTCTTCAGATTTGCTCCTGCTGTTCCACTTCCATTCCTCTCAACCTGGAAGCAAGGCCTGACTGTCTCTAGCTTGTGGCACAGCTATTGGCCTGCTGGTCTCTACACACGGTGCCCTTCCTGGGTGCAGCCACTGGTTGGTGACAACTATTCTTAAATGATTGCTTCTGTGTTGGCTCCAGTTGGGCGGAGAAGGTGCCTGAAGCTGTGAGAAGGAATCTGATCAACTCCACCCATAGAACATGATTTTGTGGTAAAAACTCTCCAGGCCTGGACAGTAAGAGGCACTGGGGGACTTTGTTATGCAGACATGTAAAAACACAGAGAAGTACAGGGAGACTCTCAGAATAAAGAGCAGCATTGTTTCCTGGAGCAGGGAGCATCTCTGCTTCTTGAGAAACCCTGGTGACCAACCTGCCAGCAGGATACTGACTCATATCACAGGTAGGAGCCTTGTTTTTTTTTTTTTTTTTAAGACGTATACTTTTGGCATTTTTTGAATTCTCTTAATCAGTTCCTTGGTCATAGGTTTAGATTCCTTTAGGCACAGGCTTTTTTCCTCAGTGAAGCCAGAGGATGAACTTTCAGTAATCCTAGGAGTACAAAGGACCTAGAAAGAAAGAGCCAACATGGCCGGGTGTGGTGATGCACACCTGCAATCCCAGCACTTGGGAGGCTGAGGCAGGAGGATCAGTGCTAGTTTGGGCTACAAAAGTGGGTTCAAGGCCAGCCTGAACTGCATAGCGAGACCCTGTCTCAAAACGACAAAAAAAAAAAAAA
>PVJA010047068.1:0-14830 GCA_004027025.1 Myocastor coypus
CAGGGAAGGGGAGGGAGGAAGGGGAGGGGGACAGGGAGGAGAGGGAGGGAGGGAGAGGGAGATGGAGGAGGAGAGGGGGAGAGGGGGAGAGGGGGGAGAGGGAAAAAAAGATGGAGTGGGCCCTCAGCCTCAGGAGGAGCTCTCCTAGGCATGCGTACCTCTGGCCACTCCATTTCTTAATGGGCCTTGGAGCCTCTCTGGAAGGTAGCACAAACCCATAGCTTCAGGTAATACGAACCCTCACCTGGCTGGGCTGACGAACCCTGCAAATTCCAGAAGCCGATCTATGCCATCCCTACACCCCCTTTCTGAGGCAAGAGGTCACTCTCCTCTCTCGGGCCTGAGGGACATTTCTTCTGGTCAGACTTAGGCAAATCCTGTACCTAAGGCAAGGACCAAGCAGCTAGATCCAGAGATCAGAAGTTTCTAGAAGACTTAGCTTGGTGACCTAGGGTTAGTATTGCCCAGTTCTACTCCTGGCAAGTTATGTGGCTCACCCTTCATTCCCTCTAGTGTGCTGGGAACTGCCTGCCCCAGCTCACACGGACACCTCTGGTGTCCTGGGTCAGTAGGCTGCAGAGCTTTCCTCCACTGGATATTAAAGGTCCAAGGAAGGGAGATTTAGGGTTAGGCCATCCACACTCCAGAGGCCTCTGGCCCTGAGTACATCGCTAAATACACCCTTGCTGACTGGTTCCCTGGAAGCAGTATCTCCTCTCCTGGGTCAGAGGACCACCCAGACAAACTGGGCTCTTCAGGATGCCTTTGTGACAGAGGTGACTTGAGACACTCACCCTTGGGCTTCCTCCATCTCAAAAATGGGACAGTGTCCCTCCATTGCCAGGCCGCGGTGGGGTGGATGTGGTAGTCCACTTATTTGGCGTAGACTTACCCATTTGGAGCTTTTATACAGAGCACCTGAAGTCTGGGGCTCCCTAGTGACACGGAGAGTGTCAGTCACACTCCGGCGTGATGCGACAGATGCCCAAACCAGATGATGAATAAACAGGACACTGAGTTTCTGTGCAAGCCAGAAGGGGGTGGAGCAAGGCACAGCCTCCCTTCATCAGAGAGGTTAACAAGAGACCTCCATGGTGAATCCAGCAAGACCACAGCGCAAGGAGAGCCGAGCCCAGGCCAGAGTGGGCGGAGCTTTCTGCTGGGGCAGAAGATCTGGGGGCAGCACAGAAAGGCCACGGACCACCGGTGGAGTGTGCAGAGGGGCGGGGAAGGACTAAGGGTGGAGCGGAAGGTCCCCAGAATTGTGGGTGGGGCCAGGAGTTCGCACAAAGTGGAGGGTCTTAGTTTCTTTCATTGCTGAGACAAAATACCCAACACCCCAAATCGAGGGAGCAAAAGATTTATTCGGTCCTCAGTTTGTAGGGACTTTAGAACACAGTTGCTGGCTCCAAGGCAAGATGGCGTAGCAGAAGGACAACGGTTCAGGGTGGCAGAAGAGCCTCCTTTCCTCCCTTGGGTTATATACAAGCTACGCATCCCAGGTGGGTGCAACACCCCCCACCCCACTCCCAGAACGACACGATGAACCAATTGCAAGCCTTGATCCAGCCTCCTCTGAAAAGCCCACACCCCATGACCGCATGAGGCTTCCAGGGGACATCAGACACCAACCAGAGCAGGGAGGGAGCAGAGTGAAGTGGAGGACTCTCTCTATGCCTCGGAGCACGGAACCTGGTGCAGACCAGGTCCCCGACAAGCCTGAGCCCCGTCTCCTGGGACCCTGTGCGCTGTCAGTTTCCACCGGCCCATGGTCCCGCATGGGCCCTACACTGGGAGGACTCGCAGGCCCCCCTGGCGCTGACCTGACAGCCTTCTGTCTGTGTGACCCTGCAGATGCCCCACAATCTTGCCGTGCCTCTGTTTTCTCACCTGTAAGGACTACTGTGCTCAGACCTCACTGGGTTCTCTTGGCAAATCGGTGAGTTAAGACGGGGCACGAAGAGGGTGCTCTATTTAAGTTTAAAAATGCATTAGAGTAAAAGAAACATCGGCGCCGACCCCCCTCAACACACACCCCTTCCTTCGAACACTTACCCCATTATCATTTCTTCTTTCTGGGTGGGTTCCGGAAGTCCTCCCTCAGAGCAGCGTGTGATCGGACCTCTAGCCAGTGCTGCCTCCGAATGCCGTGCCAGGGGAAGGCAGGCTTGGGAAAACCTGCACCGCATCCTCCTCCACCTTGTTCCCTAAATGTGGCCCCGCCTGACTTCCGGCTCTTCCCCAAGGTCAGCATGCAAGGCTGAACCAATTCAGAACTTGGAAGGAGCCGCCACATCACAGCTGAAGACATTCATGAGAGAACACTTCCAGGACTGCATCAGAGAGTGGCAAGAATGGGGCAGGCCAGATAGCTCAGCGGACTAAAGCTACCTGCTTAGGCAGAGCACAGCGGCCAGGGTTCGATGCTCCGCTTGCCGTGCAGGACCCACCCCGGGGGTGCATTGAGACAAGACAGGCGGTGCATGACTGTAACCCCAGCGCTTGGGAGGCTGAAAACAGGAGAATCAGTACATGTCTGATCTACACAGTGAGACCCCTTAGGCACTGTACTAAATACATAAAAAAGTGGCAAGAATGATGGCTAAGCATGTCTGGGAAAGGGACAGAATCTGCCGGGGAATCCCTAGCCATGTACCTGTTACTTAATGCATCTTTTCTAATTTAAATATTCAGCATAACTTTTGCTTACACCAAGCATATGGAGACAAAAGAGACCCTAAGCGATAATAAAAATCATCACAGAGATGTTAATCATTTTTGTTATTAATCATTATTTTTATTAACATGATTTACCCGCCTTCCTCCAGAACACGTAGCTTGGCTGCAGAGTTCCTGTGTGCCTGCGAGTTACACAGCTACCACCCCGCCCTGCACCCGTCACTTGCTTGCTGGGCAGCACAATAAAGCACCCGTCTCACCCCACCTGAAGGCAAGCCACTCATGCTGTAGGAATTTTAACCTTTTTTATAAAGTTGTGATCCCAGAATCTAACTCCATGCTCCATGCATACTCAAAAGGTTTCTCCATGCACCTTATTCTGTTTCAAGCTACTATAGCAACATCAAATCCTAGGCAATTTGCAAAGAATGCAAAGAAGAGGAGAAATTTATTTCTTATAGCTTCATTTTATTTTATTTTTACTTTTTTTTTGGGCTGGCTGGCTGAGGTTACCTTAAGGGACAGCTGGATAAGGCATATGGAGCTGGAGATTGAACCCTGGTCCCCTGTGACAGACTGTGTTTGCCTGAACAGGTAGGTGCTTAAACAACTGAGCTAAGCCACAGGCCTCTTTATTTTTGGGATAAGGTTTTGCTAATGCAGGTCAGGCTGGACTTGAACTCATTTTGTGTCCCACAACGGTGTTGAACTCCCAGCAATTCTCTTGCCTCAGCCTTCCAGGTGCTGGGATTACAGGTGGGCATCGCCACGCCCAGCCATTTCTTACAGTTTTAGAATCTAGGCTGTGCGAAGTGAGGAAGGCTTTGTTGCTTCTTTATAACGAGGTAAAGCTCTTCACCTGGCCAGGACACCAAGGCAAGAGGGGAGACTCACCTTGCAAACAAACTCGCTCTGCGATAGTGAGGCTGACTGACCCACGAGGAAGAGTCCTTGGGATCTCGTCAGCCTCCAGCTCCCTCTCCTGTGCGGCACTCGCGGTTGTTCCCACACATGAACTTCAGGGATACCTCAGCAGCATCATGCTAGAATTTTCTGCATTTTCTAGGAAACAACAACAACAGAGTACGTGGAAGGAAGCTTGTGCCCTGCCGGGTTTGCGGGTTTTCCTGGGTTACTCACTGTTTTGGCAAGTCCTGTCCCTCACACAGGGCTGACTCTGAGTCACAACAAGACGTGCCTCAGACGGTTTGTTTATAACTATATTCATGCGTGGTGGTTTTTTATTTGTAGGCGTCGCCAACCTGGCCTGCAGTAGCTTCCAGCACAGTCGCGCCCAAGCTTTGTTTCCTGAAACACTCAGGGCTGACGAATCGCTGTTGTCCCATTTCTCCTTCACGTGTGAAAGTGTGAGCGGTGTATGTCTGGCATTTGAATAAACAGACTGACTGTACAACTTACCGTTTGGATTTCAGGATGATAAAAGGGCATACATTTTTTAAAAGGAGTAGGGAGATAATAGTTTTAGCGTTTTCTTTTTTTCGTAACAAATATATAGGAAGCTCACACTGGTAGAAGGGTCACGTGGGATTTCAGGCACATAAACATCCTCAGAAGAATCACTCCGCCTTGGTCACTCTTCCCCTACCGCATTGTTTCTCCTCTCTGCCTTTAATGTCCGTATCTCTTTTCCCTCCAAAGCATGGAGAGCTAATGTGCTCAGGGGGATATACCAGTCCTCACCTGGAGAGGAGAGTGTTCTGAGACCTGTACAAGGCCTTGGGGATCAAGGGAGCGGGTGCAGGAGGCTGAGAGGCCTCCTCTTGCAGAGGACGTGTCAGGCTCAGGCCAGACCCCAAGGGTGCTCAGAAGAGAACCTGGCTGGCCGTGCCCACCAGCTGGCCCTGAGCCCCTGTCTCTTCTCCTGACCTCCACGCCCAATGGCTAAACAAGGCCAAACTAAAGAGAGTGGGTTGAGCACCCATTTGCCCTCAGAAGCCCTGTGAAATTAAAGGTCAGGCCTACCTAAGGAAGGGGAGATAGATATTTGGAAGAGATAATTTCAAGGATTAATTGCATGTGTCAACTTGGCTGGACATAGCCTACCCAGATGGAACATTCCGAGCGTCTGTTTCTGGATGAGCTGAGGGATGATTTAATATGGAGACTGAAAAGTCAGTGACACCACAGGGTGGGTGATATCCACTGAGGATCTAAGAAGAACAAAAGCGCAAGGAGCAGTACTTTTCCCTTTTCTGACACCTTACTGTGTGTGTGTGTGTGTGTGTGTGTGTGTGTGTGGCCAGCTTGGCTCACCCTGGGGTCAGGACTGGTACAGCATATGGTGCTGGGGATCGAACCGCAGTTCCCGCGCTTACCTAAGACAGCCTAAGCAGGAGCTTTAGACCACTGTGCTATCTCGCCAGCCCCTACCTCCCATGGTACAGTGGGACAGCTCATCTTCTGCTCTTGATTAATTTGTTTTTTTGTGGGATTCGGGTTTGAACTCATGACCTCGCACTTGCCAGGCAGGCACTTGTGCCATAGCGCTATCTCCCCAGCTCATCTTCTGCTCTTGAACTGGGCTTGGACCTCCACCCTTAGGCTGGAGTTGAGCCATCAGCTTTTTAGATATTTTTGCTTCATCTATGAGCTTTCTTGGCTCTGTTTCTCTGGAGGACCCCGTTGTTCTAAGAATGGAATGAAGCTAAAGACCAAGTGCTCCACAGTCTGAAAATTTGGTGGAGAATTTCCCCTGGGGAAGAAGACAGTGACATTTCCATGTGCTGTGGCAGGACTCAAGCGAGTGGCACATCAACCGAGCCTCACACACCGGGGCTTCCATGTGCGATATCCATGCTTGGACCAGTTTCTCCTGCAGCCCCTGGGAGGAGTGTACCTCTTCGTCACTCTAGAGTGGCAGAGAAGGTTGGTGCTGAGGAGCCCAGGCTGGTGCCAAGTGTGATGTGGGAGGGCATACAGAGCAGGCCATCCGACCAGCCCAGGGTAGTCGGGCAAGTGCAGCGGAAGCAGACCTGAGAGGACAACTTTTCTAGCAAAGAAGTCTAGGGGGTTTGGTGGCCGCAGGTAGAAAGCACACCATGGAGGCACAGAAAATAAATGTAGTGGGGTCACATGGACTCATAATCAATCTACTGGGCATAAAGTAGAAACTGAAATCTAGAATTCAGTTCTATTGAGTAGATGGGAGGGCAGCCATGGAAGCCATTATGGAATCTCATAAGGACTTTTGGTTGACCTCTGAGCACCTGGGAGGGGTCACTGAGTGGTTAGAAGCAGAAGAGCAACAGCCAGATCCACGGGCAAAGAGACGCTTAGTGTACTCGCATGAGGTGAGGTAGACTACGACAGGAATTAGTAAGAAGGGACCGGTAGACACGTGGTGCAAGAGGAAAGAAAGAAAAGTGTGATTGGGCACAGCCTGAGATGGCCGTGACAGTGGCCTTCCAGGCAGGATGTGTCACTCCCTTGACCTAAGACACAGAAGAACCAAGGAGCTGAGCTTTGTATGGTGGCATCTAGGTAGAATGACATCACATTAATTTCTGTATCAATCCTGAGCATTGGTTAATCCAGGAACTTGTGGTCACACCTGTCCACATTTGGCTGTGATTCTAGCTACTCTGGGTTAAGTGGGATCCTGAGTAATCAGAACCTCTCCATGGCCAGCTACTGTGCTATCAAAATCTGTCTCAGGACCTAAGAAAGGATGTAGACTGCCCTGTGGCAGCCTGGGCCCTGCACCACAGCATCATGAGCTCTCCTGGGTCCATCCAGATCCATCACTGTGAGAAGAAGGGTCTTTGGTTGCCATGGTGACTGGCCATGGAGACCAAAGCTTCCTATACTCACTAAACAAGCTGAGGTGTATTTTAGTCCTGGATGCTTCTCCTCCTTTCTTTGCTCTTCCCCTGGACATCCAAGTTTCTCATTCCTGCTAACCAGAATGGCAGAGCTGGAAATACTCACTTTTTGCTCTGACAGAAGCCAACTTCCTTGCCTGGCTTCTTACTGGATGGAAATTCTTGCACCCTCCCAGGCCCAGCTCACCTGGCTCCTTGTTACAACTTCCCCCTCCACACTGGCTCTTCTCTGACTGTCACAAGTCCTCCCCTGGCTGATTAAAGCCAGTCTCCACATTTTGAGCAACGCTGCAGTGAACTCTGGGTGCCTGCTATGATGGGCTTCCTTCTCCTTCAACTCCCAGGGTCTGGTCCCAAGAATGAGGGCCTCACCTTCCATCTTTATGTTGTCCTTCCTGGATTGGGTCTTCTAGCAAATTTTTGAATGAATTGTGAGAAATGGATAAACAAATAAATCAATGAATTTAAAAGTTTCCAAGCAGGCGAATGGAAATGAAAATGCTATCTTCGATATATGTAACATATTTTATTAAAGTACTTTTGCAAAACACACATGCTAAATCCAAAGTATCCTTAGTGTCTCAAGGTCTTGAAATGAAAAATGAGATTGATACACCTCTCAAGACCTCTCCCCTAATATTGCTATCCACAAAAATATTCCCTTTCATATGCTTTACACAACTAGGGGTATGCTGTGTAAATTGCTCAAATAAAACAAAAATACATCTTTCATTTAAAAAATTATGTCATGAGTCCCACATTAGCCTGTATTTTGAATTACATAGGGTTTCATTTCATTGATGTACAACAATTTATTTAACCAAGCTCCCAGTGGAATAAAACAATGCTGTGCTAGCTAAGTGGTGGCGCTCTCCTGAGATCTCAGCGTTTGGGAAGCTGAGGCAGGAGGATTGCTTGTGTGAGCTCATCCGGAATAATTCAGTGACTGATCAAACTCTCAAAATAAAAAAGAAAGAAGGCTGGGGGCGTGTCCCATCGTGAAGCCCCAAGTTCAATCTTTAGTGCCTCAAATGCAAAGAAGAAAGCTATTGCGCTATCACCCGTGTTTTTTGTCCTCTAGCCTACCCTGTCCTAGGTCATACCGACTCACTTTTAAACCTTGGGCCTTGCTTCTGAATTACTGACAGCTTTGTCAGTGTGGGTTCATCCACACTATTTGCACTAGATTTACTTAGCCACGGGCATTTCTGTGTATTTCCCCCCAAGTCCTGCAGTTAGAGTGTCCTGTGTGTACGCGTGGTCCTCCGTGTGCACATGTGATGGGAGGGAGGGAGGGAGCAACATCTGGGTGGTCACATGTGAAGGACAGGAGCTGGGCAGAGATTCCTAAGGCAAGGTCAGAGTCTAGACAGCCTCATTGATGAAGCCATTTCCAGCACCGCATTCCAGGCAATCAATGCAACCTATCTTTATGAATGACAGAGAAATTCCTTTCAGTCTTTTAATATTCAAAAAAGTTTCGGCACATGTTCCTCAATCTGTTCTTCCTAAAAGTTTCCAGAAAGATCAACCTGTGAAATTACTGAGTCAAAAAGAGGATTTTATGCATATTATCAAATTTTCCTTCCAGAAGATTTGCAGAATAGTTTACTGAACAATGGTTCATCAATCTTTGCTGTCTCCTTCCTTGAGTAGGGTCCTACGACCTGAAGTTTATTTGTTTAATTTATTTTTGAGACAAGGTTTCACTAAGTTGCCCAAGGACAGGGACATTATGTTTTTATAGTGATACCTTGGTTCATGAACTTAATTCCACTGTTCTGGTGCTACACTCATAATTCAGTTGCAACCAGTATCCTGGAATGGTATGCGTGTGTGCATGCATGTACGTATGCATGTATGTAAGTATCCTTGAGACAGGGTCCCAAGATGATTTAGTACTCCTAGGCTCATGTGATTCTCTGGCCTCAGCCTCCTGAGTAGCTTGAACTGTAAACATATGCCAAAACATATGAGTAATGGTAGGAAATTTAGATGTGCATTTCTTCAGTAGTTAAGTAGTTTGAGTATGCTCTGGTGCGCATGTTGATATGTCTTAGTTGCTTCTTCATTGCTGAGACTAATGCCTGACACCCACAAATTAGAGGAGGAAATGCTCACTTTTGCTCACAGTTTGTAGATGTTTTGATTCATAAACAGTGGCTCCCAGGCGGGACAGCAGGGCAGAGGGGAAGCAGCTTACAGTAGAGCAGGCAGAAGGCAGAGAGCAGCAGGCCTTCCTTCCCCTTTTTATTCCATACAAGCTGCAAGCCGATGAGTCGGTACCATCCACACCCAGAATTGGCCTTCTCATTGTCCACACCCAGAATTACACTGAACCAATCAGTGGACTGGTCCAGGCCTCGCATCCAACCTCCAGTATCACAGCCACATGATGCAGCCACCGCCCAAAAGTCCCACCTGTGAGCTCGCGAGGCTTTGACAGGATGTCTACCGGATAAACATAACAGCCATCTGAACTGCTTTTCTTCCTGCCTCTGCCTTCCCAGCAGCTGGGGCCACAGGTGCCTGCCCCAACACACAGGCCAGATGCGCGTTTCTCCCATGTGAATCTTTCATTCACTTCTGGTTCCATTTTTCCCTCTGGCATTGTTTTGGTTCCTCTTATGGTACCTCGCTACTGCACTGCTCACAGAGAGCCATGCCCGCTGCACTTGTGTTTTGCTCCCTTGCCCAGGAGTCAGCGGGGCTGGCCCTGTGCCCCACTCTGGCTGACGGGGTGTGGCAGAAGCTACATGGGGACAGTAGGAAAGCCTCGGGCTTTCTGCCTCAGCTTTCCTGGAGACCAGTTGCCATGTGCCAAGTCCAAGACCTCAAGGGCCGCGACCGTGAGAAGTGACTTTTACCACACAGAGGGCCCATGAGGAAAGCAGAGGCACCAGCCAGCAGCCCTGCTGAGCTCCTCGGGTGGAACCTGGGAGTCAACACACTGCGGGGCCCCTTGCCCTGCCCCAGGTACCGAGCTGATAAGCAAACATGCAGAGCAGAGCCACGTGTCCCACTTGCTGGTCCTCTGGATTCTCACTGACACCTCTGTCTCTTCCCTGCCATCTAGTGTTACCATGGAAGTCTGAATTAACAAACATGTTCATCTCAAAAACTTTAATATGTCTGTTCAATTAGAAATACGTTAAGAATCTACTCTGATAAACATAGACAATTCCTTTACTATTTTCCCCAAAGTAGTATTCTAACAATAACATATCTTTATAACTTTAGGGAACAGGGGAGTAAGATCTGCATGCTGAGACCGAACGGTTTCTAAGATGGGAAGGGTACTGATGCGGAATCCGAGACAACCACATTTGAAAGATGTAGCTGTCACTTCTAGATGTGGAGCGTCTGCTGGGTGTTGTGGCTCTCGGGTTGGCGCATTCTGGAAAATGAGAGGTTACCTAGGCACAATGCCTGGTTCTCGGCTTACGCTGCTCGTGGTGGGAAGTCTTATTCACACAATGGGATACTAGGCAGCCTTAAAAAATAAAGCAACCAATAGCAGGCGTCATGGCCCATTCTATGACGCCAGTGCCCTGGGAGCTGAGGCAGGAGGACCACAGATTTGTGCTCAGCCCGCTTGACTTAGAATGGCCTGTTTGAAAATACAAAAATAGAAAAGAGCCGCGGATGCAGTTCAGTGTGAAGGCCCTGGGTTCAGTCTCCAATGCTAGAAAAGAACTCTGAGCTGCTATGACCTGGATGTTCACTACGCTTTAGGAGTTATGCTAAGCGTTATGTTGTTTACTGTTCACACACAAGACAGAAGGAAGCCGTTCCCGTTATTTATTCCTCCCTTACACACCATGAAAATACAGTTGGGAAAAGTGTGTGGCACTTTCTCTAGGCATATGTCAAACAGCAGTTTAATAATAAGAAGCTAAGCCAAGATACTAAGCCTGGGGCCGGCCAGATAGTTCAATGGCCTAATGCACTGCTTAGTCAGGTGCAGGGACCAGGGTTCAGTCCCCCGTGTGCTGTGCCAGCCCCACCCCTAGGGCATGCTCAGACAGGGACTGAGACTAGGTGTGGTGGCGTGCGCCTGTAATCCCAGCACACAGGAGGCTGAAAACAGGAGAATCGCTATGAGTCCCATCTGTATAGTGAGACCCTGCAGACCCTATACTAAATACACAAAAAAGAGATGCTAAGCTTGTCTGGCTCTACATCATAAGCATGTGGATAAAGTGTTAAAATATGCAGGACATTGGAGTGCAGTTTACTGAGCTAATCTATGTCTCAAGTATTTCACCTGACCAGTGTTGCTTCCTCACACCCGTAGAGCCGTTTTCTTCGCTCCATCTTTCGCACTCGCTGTCTCCCCCAGATCTGTGCTGGCGCCATCGCAGTAAGCGGCCATCTGGGTCCTCATGCCAGGTGAAGAAGGAGCTGGGGAGTCTCGCGTGGGTCTTCGCAGCCAGGATGTGATGTGGGTGGACATCCATGGGCCTGATGGACATCTGTGGGCCTGAACAGAGTCACATGACCTCAGGATGCCCCTGAGAGGCGCTGGACAGCATCGCCTTATTCCGGGAACAAGAAGTGGCCTGGCAAGCAGGTGGCATTGCTTCTGAACGCTGCGGTGGGACTGCTACTCTGCAAAAAGGGAAAACAAGGCTGAAAATAAAAACTTTATCTGTCTGTAAGCCATGAGGAATTTTTTTTTTGTACTTGCGTTTCAAATTATGTCTGAGTCAACTAGTGAATGAGAAGAATCTTTAAAACAAAAGAAATTGAAAGATGAGGTATACTATGTCCTCGGCAATTTAAAATGCACCTATTTAAAATGTCACGAAGCTGACAGAAGTGAAGCAGCCGCCCCTACTCCTGTTAAAGCAAGGTTGGGCCAGGCCTGCGCGCCCTCCGATTCGGACTTTCACCCTTTCCGCGTTGTTCACACATGGGACCCTCACTGCAATGGGTTCTGGCTCCTCCGTGCCTTGTCTTGCTTGCTTGTTTAGCTGGCATGCCCATCGCATCTCAGCCATTGGTCCTGCTGGGCGGTGCCAGGCCTGTTGCAGGAAATAAGATCTGGTGTGCAAAGAGCATCGGCCCACATGGTCCGGACTCTGGACTTTTGGGTGCTGCTTAGAACCTGGGCATAGGAGACATCATAGAGCAGGCTTGGAGGCCTGGGGCAGCCCACAGCCAGGACGTGCAGATCCTGCATTCCTGAGGAGGGCAGATCTGATGTCAGGCCCCACTGAGGCCACACAGGCGGCTGAAGAACAGCTCGGTCTCAAGGCACACGTAACTGAGCTCAGGGAAGCTTCCTGAGCCCCTTCTTTCTCCCTGCTGGGTTCCCTATGTCCCAGCCTCCCTAGCACTCTGGGGACCACAGAGGTGTGAGTGGTGGGGTGGCCATGCCTTGATCTTTCTTCTGTGACTCAGTCCAGTCGATGTGTTTTTTGTTCACAAAGTGCCATAGTACTGGGCTATCCTCAGGCTCATGAGGTTCTCAGCTCCCAGAGAAGGTGCAGAATGTTGCCAGGGCATGTCTTCCTACGTAGGGAGTTAATCTTGCCCGTGAACAGCAATGAGCAAGTCACTGTGTAACAAAAGCAGCCCTTAGGTCTGAGGGGCTCTGGAAAAGAAAGTCTGCCTCACATCTATATCACGACCCTCACCTGGTCTGTGTGGCCGCTGGTGGGAGATGAAGCTGGCCCTGCTCTGCAGTCACTTAGGGAGCCGAGTGGGGGGAATCTCTGGCTCACTCCAGCTTCCGCCCCTGCAGCACAGGGGAAGGGAAGCCCGTGTGCTGACGACCCAGGGCTTCCACTCACACCCACTGACTAGAGCAGGGCATCTGGCTGCACTCGAAATTCAGGGGCCCTATATCCCTGTGGACCTTCCCTGTCTCCATACTCTCTCCCTCAGAGGCCCCTGCCAGCAGCAGCCATGTCTTATCCAATCCAATCCAATCCAATGCAATCCAATCCAATCCAATCCAATCCAATCCAGTTCAATCCAGTCCAATCCTGCATTCTCTAGAGCACAGTCCATGGTCTGACTCTTAGGCCCTCAGGAAACCTATGTTGAACTAATTAAAGTGACAACTTGGGGCCAGGCGAGATGGCTCAGTGGTCTAAAGCGCTTGCTTGGGAAAGCTTGGGCGGCTTCAGAGGCCGCAGTTTGATCCCCGGCACCACATGCTGTGCCAGCCCTGCCCTCAGGGCAGGCTGAGCCGGCCATAAAAATGAGTGAATAAACAAACAAAGGTTCTAAAACAAGAAAAAATAAATAAATAAAATTTTAAAAAAAATACAGTGACAACAATGTGTAAAGAATAGGAATCTGCTAGGGGAACACAATCTCCTCTCCTCTCGTCACGCTCTGAGGTCCTTAAGATGTTGCACTGCCTCGTGCTCTCCAGGGACCGCGTACAGGCATCAGCCCACCTGGGCTAAGCATCCGAGAGAGCAGTGGGAACATCTCCAGGGAAAGAGCAGGGCGAGATTTTCCTTGCATTCTGGATCACTGCCAGGGAACGAGGCCCAGCAAAGCCCAGGCAGGAGCCCAGCAGGTCCCTACCAGGATGGCCTGAAGGGAGAGGTGTGTGTGCAGGGCTCTTCCCCCACATGGGAGGCAGCTGGACACAAGCTCTCTGCCCTCCTTTCTTCCCCTCGGCGGCCAGGCTATGTGGTCCACTGAGCACTGTCTGACCCCAGAGCTGCTGGAATTGATCGCTGCCCAGGGTGTGTCCCTGAAAAGGGGCCACAGACACTATGGATTGTTGGAGACCAGAGCACGTCTGTCGGCACGGGGCTGGAAGGTCAATGGAGGCACATTCACACATCCCTTTATCCATCCAGTCGGGAGCCTCCGTTCAAAAGCTGTTTTCCAAGGATGCGGAGTAGGAGGGAGACCCGGTCCCTAATCAAGGGCATGCACTGTCACACATAGCCCAGCAAACACAGGGGAAAGGTCCAGTTGGGTGCTGGAGAAGGAAGAGCCACCAGGACAGGGTTCCCAGACACGGCAGAGGTCATGTGATTGAAGGCAAGGACACAGGACCCCGAGGGAGAGGACGGCCTGCTGGGACTACATTGTTAGACTCAGGACCGGAGGGCACCTCTGGCACTGGGCGTGTGCTCAGGAGCTGAGAGGCTGAAGACATGCTAGGGATGTGTGGCCTGCGAGGCGGTGAATCCGCCCCCAACTCTCTGTGGTGGTCTTGCTTTCCCCTAGAAGGTGAACGTGGGCCCCGGTGGAGTTCGGGCCAGCCAGGAGTGGATAGGTAGGGGAGAGACAGAGCACACAATAGTTTTTTCTGTTCTAGTTAAATACAAACCCAAGTGACAAAAGTGCTGCTTAAGCTCCAGGTCCACGTGTGCATCGGCCCCTTGCAGAGGGATTTGCTGAGTGAAAACAGCCCTTAGACTCCTCTAGAGTTGGAGCCACAGCAGCCAATGTTTAACTAGGGAGGGGACAGGCAGGTCCCAGGCTTGGCCAGAGCCTCCAGGACGCAGCCCTGGCAGTGACCTCAGGCATTCCAAAAGCGTGCTGCTTGGAGTTTCTCCCCCATTCCAGCAGGGAATCTTCCAAGTCTTCCAGCCTGCAATTCTGAGACGCAGGATCTTATCTACAAGGGTACAGAATGTTTAGAAGGATTTATCTTCATGTGACTTAAAAGGAAACAATGCAGGTAGCTGAGCCAGTGCAAGGCCCGAGGCAGGAGAGCCTGTAGTCAGTGCTAGCAGCCTAGTGGGGCCGGTACAGCCCAGTCAGCGAGCCAGGAGGAATCTGGGGCTGGTGGCTCCCACTCCAGTCACGAGATGCCATTGAAGGCCCCAGTGAGTGCCTGAAATCTAGTCTAATACTGAACTGTACACGTACTATTTTTTTCCAATATACATGTTTCCATGATAAAATTAAATTTATAGATTAAACCCAGTAAGAGATTATTGATAATTTTAAAGTAGAGTAATTCTGATGATATACTGTGGTAAGATGTGCAGCATCTCTGCTTTTGCACTGTGAGGTCATCACTGAGTGCATTGTGGGTATTGAGACGGCACCAGGACACCCAGCACAACAAGAAAGGGGCTACAGAGTGACGGACACGGATGCCTGGTGAGGGAGGCTGCAGGGCAAGGCTGGCCACAGGGTGACTCGCATCCCAGGTGGGGAAGGGCATGCGAGAAGAACCAGGGCACGTCAGTGGTGCTTTGAGTGGTGCACACCTTACAACATAAATGATGCCCAGAATTGTCCACTCAGTACTTTGGGCGGCTGGTCACAAGTAACTGAAACCACCGAAAACAGAGCCGCAGAGAAGACGGTCCATATGCCCT
>PVJA010047069.1:0-14830 GCA_004027025.1 Myocastor coypus
TCAGTTGCTCTATAAGTTTCTGCACTTGTGTGTCTGCCTCAGATGCTACCCATTCAGAGGTTTCATCTGTATAATTCTTATTTTCTTCCATGATAGTGTCTTCTGTATTTGGTTTGGGTGCGCACGGGTCCTGAGATTGCCTCCTACTCCTTGTTGTTATCATTTTGTATGGAAGCGACCTCTGCACTTTGGTGGTGTTGTGCTGTGCCTATGTGCGTTTGGTCTGGAGACTCCAAGCTGGTTCCTCTACAGAGGTTCCTGACTCTGTGTTGGAGCTCTGGCTCCTAGCTTTTGTGAATCCTAGTGGATGTGGTCTGTAGGTGGAGGTGGAGCTTTGGGATTGAATAGTCCCGGTAGGCTCGTGGAACAGATCGGTTGCCAAACGAGCTATTTGATGGATTCGGTGCTAGAGATTGGGCTTGAGGGGTTCAAAAAAAAAAGAAAAAAAAAATGAAACAGGGGGGAGGGGGGAGCAGCGGAGATGAAGGCGAGTCAGGGATCTTGACACAGCTGGCGCGCAGGCTTGGCTCCCAGTGGTGAGGTTTGGGTCTGGCTGGAACAGGAAGTTAGTCGCGGGAACGCATAGGCGGGGCAGAGGGGCGCAGGGTCTTATCCGCGGCGGGCCCGCGGGCTTGGCTCCCAGGGGTGCGGTTTGGGTCTGGTTGGAACAGGAAGTTAGTCGTGGGAATGCAGAGGCGGGGCAGAGGCGCGCAGGGGGCTTATCCGCGGCAGGCGCGCGGGCTCGGCTCCCAGCAGTGAGTTTTGGGTCTGGGTTCGAACAGGAAGTTAGTCTTGGGAACGCAGAGGCGGGGCAGAGGGGCGCAGGGGGCTTACCCGCGGCGGGCGCGCGGGCTTGGCTCCCAGCGGTGCAGTTTGGTTCTGGCTGGAACAGGAAGTTAGTCAGGGGAACGCAGAGGCGGGGCAGAGGGGCACAGGGGGCTTACCTGTGGCGGGGGCGCGGGCTTGGCTCCCAGCGGTGCGGTTTGGGTTTGGGCTGGAACAGGAAGTTAGTCGCGGGAACCCATCTTCTCAGTTTCAACAAGGACCCTTGGTGTCCTTCATTGAAGTACAACCAGCCTTGCAGGACTGAATCTATTTGATGTCATTATTAGAGCATTCCAGGAATTGACAATGCTGAGAATCATATCATAGATTGGATAACAAACAAACAATCAAACCAAAACAAAACACTCAATATAAAAGTTTCAAGTTGAACTTGGGACTTCACAATTTTTTTTTATCTTTTTCCAAAATTTTCTGTATTTTAAGTGTTGCAAAAGTGAGAAATAGCATAGGCTACTTCATCAGGGTTTCCTTATTCTTAGTAGTCATCCTTCCCATGCCGTTCAAAATCCAGAGAAACTCAGCCATAACATTTATTTCTTGAGCTTCTCATACTTGCTTGGATGGTAAGCAGGTCATACACTCTGATAAATAACAGGTCAGTGAAGAATGTACACGCTAGGGGCACTGAAATAAGCTTTCCTACTTTCTGATGTGGGGAAACAAATTAGACAGTAAAAGTTATGAACATCAAGTTTATGCAATAACACTTGCTCACATTGAGAACTGGTGACTTATCATGTACTTGATCACAGTCCATGGGAAAGTCAAACTTAGAATTAATTAGGCCAATTAGCATAATTTATTGTGACGATATTTTACAGTCATAAAACAGTTGAGTCTGAAATGTTAAAGAGATAGAATAGATTTAGGACAATTAAGACAAAAGAGAGAAAAATTAATCCAACTTGAAATTCAGTTGAGCTCTGTCATAGAGATTTCACTTGAAATCCCAAGAAAATGACCAACCTCAAATCCGAGGCATTTGATCTTTGAAAGGGCTATGACATGTGTTAATAGCTATTTCTGAAGGTAGATTTCTTGAGATTCTCGTTTTTAATACCCACTAGGCAAATTTTATAATATAAGCAGAGTTAAGACTTCATCTAGAAGCATACATAAACACATACAATTTGGCAAACACAGCTAGATGATTTTGAGTTGGAATAGCTTTTATAGTAAAGAATTATAAATAATTCACTTTTCCATCATTATTTTGGCAGAAGGTAGAAACAATTAGGCAAAGAGAATCTTGCTATGAGGGCTGGGCTAATTCACATTCAAGGAAGTATTTTTGAAAAGCCCTCAAACCAATCAAGAAAATTTATTCCCCGAATGGCCAGCACTATTAAATCCAGCAAGGAATAGAATGCTTATATCTGTGAATGGTTAATCTAGCCACTAATTCAAAGAGTCCTTTGCTGCTACCAAACAGCATTAAAATTTTGATTATTTTATGGCTTGTCCAAGTGCCCAATCCCCAGAGCAATTGTTATAATTTACACAAAAAAGAAAAAAAGCTCAGCGAAATGAATATCCATCTTTTAGCATTATCCACAAGGGTCTGGTTTTGATTGCACATACAAAACAAAATAAAGGTACCTAGCTCAGGCAATTAAAATGTTCTTGTTTTCTGTTTTTCAAAAAAAATGTGTTCATTTGTAAGTGACTCCAAAAGGAAGATTTAGGAACAATTGTTGTGTTTTGCTTTGGTAAGAGCTGAAAATCTAGTTATGATATTTCAATAACTCCAATAAGATTTCCACAATTATCATTCTTCTGATTCATTGCTATCAAACATTTGAGAAATGTAACTAATCAAAGTGCAAAGGTGCCAGTAAGGTAAATGTGCTTTTTACTTTGGTGACAGGTAAATGAAAATCACAGGAATTAGCTGAAATTTCACTAGGAAAGATTTTGGAGATTCTCATGTTTCAGATGCTGGTGGTGGTACATTGTTGATTAGAAATCAATACATGAAACCAGCCCAAAGGTTCTTAACTTCCTGTTTATCTCTGTGTACTTCACATGGGGCTGCTCAAGCAAGAACAAAATCATGTGGCCAGATCTTGTTAGTTTTGACCTTAGGAAGCATCTGGAAGTTTCTACAAAGAAAAAAGAAGACTGGAGATATCTAGTGACTTCCCATAAATGGCTTCCCTACCTTATGAGAGTATGCTGTAAATCTTCCATGTCTAATTTCTCAACCAATTGAAAACTTAAAATAGCACACATCTTGCCCCAATGAATAAATCAGTGAGAAAGATCGCCTGATCCAAGGACGCCACTAAAGGCTCATCTGCTAGCGCAGTGCTGCACTCTGCGCATGCTTCTCCTGCCCTGCACCCTCCGGGTCCCTGACCCTGGCCTCCCTGCTGCTTAGTTTCATCTGCTCTCCCGTTTCAGCGCTTTATGTGCCTCTCAGCATGAGAGTGCTCACAATCCATTCCACCTTGATCAAGTCCTGTCCAGCAAGCCATTTATTTCCTAATGTGGCAACAAATCCTGACCCTGACCTATATTCAATGTCATGTTCTCATAGCGATCAATACCAGCCCTCACAGACTGAAGGAACATCTGCCTTGGCAGTAGCATTAAAAAGGTCAGGACTCCTTCTTTAGAGATATACTCCTTTTACTTTATCAATTTCTTCTTCTAATGAGTATGTTTGTTTTCAGACAACAGTGAGCTTTCTGAAGGCAGTATTTAACAAATTTTCACATTTATTGTCATTTAATATTTTTACTATTTACTTATTGACTGACTTTCATTTTAATGTAATATACATAGAAATTAATGAAGAAAGTGTATAATGCTTTTCTGTGAAAAAATAAAACTTTCATAATAAAATAATTAAAGAACAGCAATGGTTAATATACTCCAGATCATGGTCTTAAAAAATGGTCAAAAGCTTCTCTCTTACAGATGAGATATCTAAATAAATATCTTCTAGAAATTATTTTTGAATTAATATTCAAGAGATATTAGCACTGAAACAAAGCAAAAATGAGACTCCTGGGTGATGAGGAGTCCACAGGATATATAAACACAAATTTCACTTTTTCCTTCCCGCTGGATTTTTGGCATTTGTTTTAAGGAAGCCCCTCTAATAAGTCTAAACATCTGCAGCAGAACCTGGCAGAAACATGAATTTCCAGGAAATTCTTACTGAGATCAAAGTGAAACTTATTGTCAGCTGCTGTTAAAGAGCTTCAAAATTAAAAAAAAAAAAAAATGAAAAGAGCTTCTGATTTTGTTTTTCACTTAGTATAACAGAATACTTTTGTTTAAATGCCAGTAAATTTTTGCACAAATGTAAATTCTATGACTACATATGCATATTCCCCACCCCTGACTCTTACTTTGAAATGTATCAATTCTGGGGAAAATTTTTTTAAATCAAAAGATATGACATTGTGTAATAGGACACACAATCTCAGCTTGGCCAAATCTCAGCCTTGAGGATGACACAGGGAGGATTTCCATCCATAGTAGCAGTGGTGAGGATCAGGTCATACACAGAAACCAATGCTAATGAAAGAAAGGTTGAGAAGAGAGAACTTTTCACAGGTTAACAGTGATGCATTTATACTTTTAGCCAAAGCTCCATTTTCCTTGGCCTCTGAACAGAAACTCAACTATTCTTTAGAAAAGTAGGATTTTCAAAGATATCCTGCTATTTATGAGGTCAAGAAGTAGACAAATATTCTCCACGAGCCATTTATTTATTTTGTACTTATTTACCTATTTTTGTATTTTGGTGAAGGGTCTACAGGTCTACAGGATATTCAGGCTTTCACTACTAGGTCAGACTCCTAGTGATCCACCTGTTTACAGCCTCCCAATAGCTTGGATTATGAACCCATGCTACCATGTGCACTCTCAATTGCCGTCTCAGTGTGCCCTGGGAGTGGGGCCAGCACTATAGCTCCAGGGATTGAACCTCTGGCTCCTGAGCCACAGGCATTTTGATCTGCTGAGCTATCTGGATGACCCAAGAGAAAGCCTCTTGATAACCTGCTGCAAGCTCATGAGAGAGAGCAGCCCTGTTCTAAGCGAGTCTCTCACATTCAAAGTCATTTCTCCATGACTGTCACGTGAACTGAGCCCCCTGATTGTCTGTCTAGGATGGTGATCCATTCCTAATGGATGAGGCTACAGTTTTTGAACTCATAAAGTGAAAACTATATTAAATAAATTGCCTCCTGATTGATGAGTGTTGCTCTCATAGGCTAATTTCTCATCTAAACAGTGATATGAAAATTCTTGCTAAAGGGTTAGTGACAGGACTAAACGGGGGTAATAGCAGAGTTAATCAAGAAAGACAAATGGGATTCATTAACAACTGGCACTCAGCAGACAATCTTCAGAGACTTCCTAGCACGATCTCATTGGTCTAATCAAAAATAATTGTGTGCTGCTTTTATCACAGAATGCAGAACAAGCTGAATGAAAAATTCTATTGGTGATATTCAGTAGAATTCAAATTTGAATGGCATTTTATGCCAGGAAGCCCATCATCAGAGGAAAGGAAGAGGGGAAATTTCTGGATTTCATGCGAGGATTTTATCTCTCATGGATCAGTTTTTCCACAATGTTCATTCCACCCTGGTGCTTTAATTTACTGGGTCACACCCCAACTCGGGGATGACTGTAACAGAGGCATCTGGGCTCAGGATGGCTTTGGAATTGGCTCCAATTTCGTTTAGCCCAAGACTGCATTGCTTTATCAAGCTATTTAGATTTCACTTGAAAGGGAAGGAAGCCAAATCTTTAACAAATAGTTACACTCTCTTTCCACAGCCCAGAGTTTGTTAGGAAATTACTCCTCATGCCTGTTTTCCAGTGCTGTGGCATATAGGTGAGGAATCTATGACTAAGTTCTTGCTGATGGTTGATGGACCAACAAAATGCACGCCATCTCCAGATGTGTCACACAATCATCTCCCACACACGCTTGCACCCTCCATTTTCCCAATCTGTCAGCCAGAATTAGAGGATCCAGCAGATAGGAGGTCCTTGGAAAAGATGGAGTCGCAGACAGAAGGTACATGACTCACATTTGAGAAGAAAAGCGAATTTTGCAGAACAGGGAAATAGTTCTCACATGAAGCCACGGAAAAGTGAGGTTTGCTTTGTTAAAGAACCTAGCTGGACTCTAATTTACAAAAAGCTGGTTTTATAAGCGCCCTTTATTCTATTAATTTTAGTGGCTTTATTTCTTAACCGACCATGTTGGGTGTTGACATAATTATATAGTGTGCGTTTAGGAAGCTCTCAGCCTGAGTTAAGGATAAAGACTTCCCACAGGCCTGCTGCTCCTTTCCAGCAGCCCCGTTTCCTAGTATAATGTGTAGCTCTCTCCCCAGCTTGCCAGTGAGGAAATGGGCTTGGACACACACACAGTCAGAGGCAACTGACACTTTATTTTCTGGTTCTCCCATCATTAGTATGAAGAAATTATACAGAAATTTTATGGAGATGGTTCTCTATCTGGTCAGACTGTGGTCTAGAGGTAACCTTCTATTTTCTGAGATGCGCTTCTGAATATGTTGGGTTGATGACAGCTGGGTCTCTCCGGGAGCCTGGCACATGACACACGTGTATCAGCAGAGTCCACAGCAAGCCCTTGCTGTTCTGCTGTAAGGGAGGTAGGCCTGACATGCTCTGCAAGGGAGACTTTGGCCAGTGGCAGATGGTGACTGGGAGCCCCCTTAGGAGCACGTGCCTTCGAGACAAGTACTACACTGTGACACACATGCCCAGTGGGACTGTGGCACAGTTATCTCGCTGAGATGGTGAACCTATCATAGTCTTTTTCCTTCTGCACTTTGCATCCCTATCTTGCTCCTAGGGAATTTTAAAATCACTTTCTTTGTATTGGAATCTCTATCCCAAGATCAGCTTTGGGGGAGTCCAACCTAAGATATCAATATATTTCATATTGTGCTGACCAGTGATGTAATTATATTGTGCTATATGAGAGATGGCAAAACAACTATTTAATGTATAAGTTAATAGGCTACTTTAAAGTCAGGTAAGTTAGAAAATTATATATCAAATGATTTTGGGGTATATTTGGACATACATAAGTTCTAATCATAAAAGCATTTCATCATTTAAAGCAGCAGTTCTCAACCTGTGGGTCGAGACCCCGACGGGGGTCGAATGACCAAAACATAGGGGTTGCCTAAAGCCATCAGAAACTGTTATTTATTTGGAATTACAGTTTTGAAGTAGCCAGCAAAATTATTTTTTGGTTTGGGGTCACCACCATATGAGGAACTGTACTGTCATGGCATTAGAAAGGTTGAGAACCACTGATATTTTTATTTTTTATTTTATTTATTTTTTAGAATTTTAAAATTTATTTTTATTTTTTTCTTGCTTCAGAACTTTTATTTGTTTGTTTATTTATTTTTATGGCTGGCTCAGCCTGCCCTCAGGGCAGGGCTGACACAGCATATATTGCGGGGGATCGAACCGTGTTCCCTGCAGCTGCCCAAGCTTTCCTAAGCAGGCACTTTAGACCACTGAGCCATCCTGCCAAGCACTAAGAACCACTGATTTAAAGCAATTTCAGAAGTATGGAAGTGCTTCCTTTTCCATTGTCTCCCAGTTTTGGATGGCTCAGCTCTATTTCTAAAACTCTAAATAGCCCACCACAGGGCACTAAGGCCACGTTGTACTTGGGGATGAAACTTTCTACTTGAGTAATGGATTGCCTGCACCTGGCAGGATCTATGACCTGGCACTGCCTCTGAGGTGGCAGCTCTTGCTGCCAACCATGCCCTAACTTATGCCTGGACACTGCCCAGTGGATGTGACAGTGTGCCTGGGCATGAGTTTGTCCTTTACTACAATCTCCCTCTGCTGCTTTGTCCCAAATAAGCACGTAATCCTAGTAACAACTGAGTGCTTCCTAAGGTAGTGTATCTTCAACTCATCCACAAGAAACAGTGTGGGTAAAAGCTACATAAAACCAATAAACTACCCACTGATGAGATTGCAGCACAAACCCACATTTCTATCCACATTCCACAGATGGTGGTCAGAAATCCCTTTCTACTTGGAAATTTTGGTGCTGTCCCAGCTCTAGGGGAAAATAGCTTGCTGACAAATGGCCTGTGAATGTCTTACTTGGACTTTGTGCCCTCCCCGAGATCTCTGTGCTCTGACTGCTCTCTTCTGGTTCAGCCGGCTGCTTCTTCCTGGTGTTGGTGGGGCCACGTTTCCCTATCCCAACCCCATCACTAGATGGTTGTCAGAATGAAGTGTGATTTGGGCCAGGAGATGAGAACAGGATCTTCTAACTTCACAGCAGAAGCTGCCCATAGCTTATCTTTGCCCTTCGGAGCCTCTGGGTTGCTGCTAGCCCCCTTTCTCAATGTATCTTCTCTAGGATGTGTAGCAAGGAGCACACTGAATGGAGATCACACCTCTGAGGGTAAACAGATGCCTGGGCTATTGCTCTGAAGTGTTGCTTCTGGTTTTGAAGAGCATTGTGAAAAGACTTGTCTGCACTGACTTGGGATCCTGAGCTGATGGAAGCGACACTTGACAGTGAGCAAAGCACTTCATTTCTGTGGATAAAGCTTTGCAGATGTCTCCTGAGGAAGATCACTAAACAAAGGTTTGAAAATTTACCTAAGCCACTGAGACAAAGAACAAGTGCTAATTGTAGCAGAATGTGTTCTTGTATTTCATAGAAATAAAAAAAAAATTAAAAATGTTATTAGAGAAATTTCACTAGCTGCCATGAGAAAAATAATATATATTATATATTTATATGTCTCACAGTATATATATATATATATATATATATATATATATATATATATATATATATATAAAATTTTATTGAAATAAATACAGCAGTGGCATATTAAACTTATCTGTCTAGTGTTTAGACTCTTAGTGCTGAATGTTGGGAATTTCCTGTCTTTTCATTCAGAAAAGTCTTATTCTGTATCAGGGATTTATATGTAGTTACCAAAAGATCACATTATGTACTGAATTGTCTCTGCAACATAATCACTGTTTTTGCAGTCAGTCACAATTCAAGTTTAAATCAACGTAACAACTTTTAAAATTGTATTTCTTAAAACACCCAAAAACTCAATCAAGGGGTTGGGGAGATAGCTCAGTAAAATAAGTGCTTACCCAACAAGAGCAAGGGCCTGAGTTCAATCCCCAGTTCTGAAACAAAAACAAAAACAAAAAAATCTCAATCAAATAGCAGTTTAAATCATAAGACTAATTTCAAATTTCTCCAAATTCTCTCTGCTGACATAAGGTACATTTTGTAAGACAGAAGCTTAAAACACATACTTTCATGGCTAGTTATAACATGGCTTAAAAAACATTTAGAAATGGTAATTAGTAAGAAATTATAAATTATTAAAGTGAGATTATTTGATTAGGCAGAATGCTCTGTAGTTTATTTTATTTTTTATTTTATTTTTTTTTAATTAATTTTATTTTTTTCTTGTTTTAGAACTTTTGTTTGTTTGTTTATTTGTTTTTATGGCCGGCTCAGCCTGCCCTGAGGGCAGGGCTGGCGCAGCATGTGGTGCCAGGGATTGAACCGCGGTCCTTGCAGCCTAAGCTTTCCTAAGCAGGCGCTTTAGACCACTGAGTCATCCTGCTGGCCCCTCTGTAGTTTATTAATAGGCCTTTGTGTTTACTTAATGTGACTGTGGAGTTTTCACTAAAAATCAGCCTGTTTATCTGAAATGACATCTGCAAACTATAACGTCAAGGCCTAATTGCTTTCCCTTTTGATTTTTTTCTCAGTTCCTAATGTGGCTTTTGTTGTAGAATAAAAGTAATCAAAGTTATGAAGAATTTAAAAATCCAAGCCGGGGGTGGTGGCGCACGCCTGTAATCCCAGCACTTGGGAGGCTGAGGCAGGAGGATCGCTGTCAGTTTGAGACCAGCCCAGGCTACAAAAGTGAGCTCAAGGTCAGCCTGAACTACACAGGGAGACCCTGTCTCAAAAAGAGAACAAATAAATAAATAAATAAATAAATAAACAAATAAATAAATAAAATAAAAGTTCACACTTTGGTTGGTCAACTTTTTTCTTACTTTGTAGAGAATGGGGGAGATACTTATCATTTACGTAATCTATGTGCACCTGCTCCCTACGATGAATATAAACAGCATGGAATCCAAACAGGCGCCAATCAAATAAAATTTATAATTGTACATTTTACCATGTATTTCCTATACAAATTTGTATCATGTAGTAATCTACAAGAGATTAATATGTATGATATAAATTTTTTCTTGATAAGTTCCCTTTCTGTATGGATTTGGCCCGGAATCAAGCACCATGTTTTGCCTATCATAAATATACAGAAGATATCATGGCTGAATTGAGCTCTGATAATTTCACATTAAAAATCATTTTGCATCCATTTCTTACTCCTGTTCTTTAAGTAACAATAAAAAAGGAAATCATGAAGTTTCTTGCTTTGGGGTCATCCATGAAAGGATCTGAGTGAAACACAGCCCAAAGATAGTGTGATTGCCAAGTCGACGTGACACCAGATTGTTTTTTACTATCTTTAGTTCTGACTCATGCTGTTGGAGAACTGGTAAACTTATTGAAAAGTATAATTTTTCTACCACAACAGAAACTTTGTGGGATATAACTAACCAAAACTCCTCATTTAGGCACTGATAGAATGTAGGAAGATTTACTAGAGTATGAAACCAGGAATACAAAGTCAAAAATGATAGTCTGCTGACAGAAGAGACCCCTTAGAAAACTTTTCCTGATTTCTATAGTGGATGGCCTACCCTTCAGAAAGCATAACGGAGGCAAAGGAAATAGGCACAGCTTATATTTCACTCCCCAACTTCCTTGTTGTCTGTCCCTGGGAAAATTATGTAACTGTGCAGTGTCTCTATGGGCAAATTAGGGAGACTTTTAATATCTACTTGTTTATGTAATTGTGGGCATGACATGAGATAATCCATGGAAACCATCTAGTTTTAGAATATACAAAGTGATCATTAATGTTAGACATTACAAGTAACAGGAAAGCACCCTCATGGGGTCTTTTGTGGAAATAACAATGGGACAAGTTCTTCACTTTGACTGTGTTCTTAGCCAGCCAGTGGACTAACTTCTTTTCTAAACAGCATTCCAGCAGTAGATAGGGCAGGCAGTCTTCCAAACACAAGGGCAGAGAAGATGAATGATTACCTTTCATAAGGGAAATTGGATCCTCCTTCTGTTGATTCTATGGAAGCACAATAAATAATGCCAAGAAGGCCTTCAAAGCGTCCCATGAAAGCAGGAGGTACATAATGATAGGTTCAAGATGAGTAATTTTAAAGCTCCATGAAGAAGAGTCATTAACACCTCTAAAATGAATATTGAAGCTACCCAGAGCACCATGGTGACCATCTCTAGGAGACTTAGTTCTTAAAAGCAAATATCAACATTTGCTCTACCCTTTCAGCACGACAGTAAGCAATAACATAAAAGTGATAAAGAGCAGTTAGGCAACAACCACTCTCCATTCCTGTTAATGCACTCTGGCAGGTTGGAAGGCCAAGCAAAGCCTGGCTAGGGAGGCACAGCCTTCTGGGTCAGGATGGCTTGAGTCTGCCGAGCTGTGCTATACACAAAAGGGAAGGCCCTGAAAATACTTCATAAAAATAGAGGCTACAGAATACCAGGTGAGGGATCATTCGTGACTGGTAAGGAAAATGGAGTTAGAGCTGGTTGGTGGTGTTATGGTTTATATCTAGTTGTCCCCAAAAGCCTCATGCAATCATGGGGTGTGGCTTCTATAGATTGAGACTTGATTCATGATCCCTGGGATTGTGTTTTGGTACTGATGGGACTATCGGTCTGAGTACGGCTGAGACTATGGGTGTGGTCTAGGGCCGATATCCTAAGGCCTCAGAGTGCCGTAATATAATATAAAGAGAGACAGAGAGATAGACTCAGCTGTTGCTCTGCTGCCCTGATTGGTCCATTGCCTCTGTCGCCAATGCTGCTATTCTGGTGCCATGAACTGGATGCTCTCTGCCCTGTTCCACTCATCCTGGGCCGAATATGGACTGAAACCTCCAGTAACTATGAACTAAGTAAACCTTTTCTTCCTTCATTTTGAGTGTTGGGTATTTGTCCCAGCAATGAGTAAAAAGTAACTAAGACAGGTGATAATTATGAGGGAGGTGTAGAAAGAAGAGGATTAGAAACAGGAACATCTGGCGACAAAGACAGTGAGAACTAAACCACAATCACAGATGTCCACACACCTGTGAAGGAAGAATATCAAACTGACAAGAGAGGCACTGACTGTCAGAAATCCCCACACAACTTCCCTCTGAGTGACGACAGTAAGAAGGCAGAGGACAGATAGCTATTCCTTGTCTAAAGAGACTGTGAATTGGCCTCCCACACTGAGTCCTTACTTATTCAGGACACTTGTCACTTGGTACATGAATGGCAGGTATCACACCCTTTCAGCCTGCCCTGGGCTGATATCTGGTGTGTATCATTTCCTTCTTCCCTCAATTTTCCATTGTCAAATCATCCATTAAATTGGATTGAGCCTGCCTAAGCCGGCCTACCTTGAAGCACTCAGGGGAGATTACTTTGAAGGGAACAAAGCCTTTGTTGTCAGGCAGGTTAGTGAGAGCTCTCACAGCTCAGTGTCTCACCTTGCTGAGGTCCTGTGACCTCGCAGAGGATACTGGTGGCCAGCGGCTGAGTGTGTCCTTCCTCTTGGCACTTTTCTCTTCTAGCTGCAAGAATTCTTTAGTGTGAAGGAGGGCAATTGCTGGAGAGAGGATGAAGTAGACAGTAGAGAATGGACAGTAGCTCTTTGACATTTTTATAGTCAAGTTTCACGATGGTCTCATTAGATAAATTCCAGAGATATTTTTTCCCAAAACAGGTGTGAGACAACCAGGGGCAAGTTTTAGCTGTGACTCCTCAGTTACTTTTTCTGTCAGAATTCATTTGTTTAAAGATTGGACATTGCACGAGAGGATGGTGAATTCAGTCTTTACTGTTGGAAAACCAATGAACATCTTTTTCTTATACTGAGTCACTTTCCAGGGGAAGGTGTCTCCTTACCCAGGGCATGATGGTGGCTTTGTTATTACTAAGTATGAAAAGCATGCCTGCTTCAGTGAAATGGAAGCTGGTGGTTTTCACAGTCTGGTCCTCACCACACTGCACATGGCTTCAGAGCCCTGAGCTGTCAGGAGCTGACAGTTGGAGGGGAGGGATAAGGAGGCATGGGCTGGACAGTCTCAGATGCTCATGCCCACTGCCTGAGCTCCAGTCTGGGTCCAGGCATAGAGTTCATGAAATCATCTAGAGTCTTTCATCCCCTCCAATATATTGATACTATCATTTTGTAAGGCTCAGGCAGTAATGCTTAGTATCTTTTGTTTCCAAATCCAAATAAAATTCATGCAAATTACTCTAGGCTTCCCTAAATTTGCAGTGTCATTTTAAAGTAGACACTACAATCTCCTCTGCAAACTCAACCCAGTGATGACAGGAGTGTACTCCTGTGTTTGTTTATAGCTGCCGTAATCTTGTTCCTTTCCATGCCTTCTGTCATTATCTCACTTAATGGTGTCTCTGCCAAGAGTCGCCCCTTCATACCACTTTCTATCCTGATAAAAATGTCATTTTTTTCCCCAAACAAAGGTGACTGTGCTTTCATTTTTTACGATCTTCAGCCCCTGCCCAGGTCATTGCCTTCTCTGGAGTCCTGTGAATGAACCCTGCCTGTGATGCAAGGCACCCAGCGCTAGACCAGTGACACACTGGTGCTGCTTTAGCATCCTCAGTGTCTCCCTATGTGCTTCTAGGGGTTTCTGGAAAATTTAGTTTCTGTCTTGACTCTTGCTCCTCACTCTCTGGCCACTTGGATTAAAAACTCAGTTTTACATATATTAACCTGTTCTCACTAGCAGCCTCCTCCCTAAAATAAGTGCCTGTGTCCAACTAGCTTCATGTACTATAAAATTGCACGCACTCATTTGTTTTTTCCATCTATCCACCCAAACTCCCATCCATCTACTCATCCACCCATCCACCCATCCACTCATCCAAGCATCCACCCATACATCTGTTCATCCACCCGTGATAAAAAGTGTCAAACTCTATACTAAATATTGAAGAGAGAATGATGAATGCTGGACTTTGCTCCAGCGTCCCTTGCTTACTCCATATTACAGGATGGAGGCAGATCCTGTGGCAACAAAGGTCATTCTGAGAGGAAATGATGTCTAAGGTAGTAGAAGAAGGATAAGCAGAAAGTAGGTAAGACAATGGTGAAAGAATATGTCAGAGCGTAGCAAGGCTCAAGAAAACAACTTTCCAAGGCAGGAGATGAGGCCAGATAGCAGCACATTAATGAAATCAGAATGGGCCTTGCATACCATGGCAAGGTAGGATTTCATTTTGAAGCCAAACCTGTGTGCAGGAGTTAGTGCAACTTTTAAGTAAGAGGGACATTCATTGACTTTAACTGTAGGAGAAGGACTCTAGATTTATGCAGACTAAATTAGAGTGGGTAAGACTGGAAGCTGGTGGAACAGGATGAAGAGCGTTAGAGGTAGCCTGGGTCTTGATGTGACAGATATTTCAGGATAGAATTAAAGGGAGGACCTCCTGGTTAATAAGAAATAGAAAACTGGGCCCGGTGGTACATGCCTATAATCCCAGTGCTTGGGAGGCTGAGGCAGGAGGATCACTGTGAGTCTAAGCTGCATTCCAAACAAACAAATAAAATATCTTTTTTTTTTTCCATTTTATTTATTTTTTTTCCAATTCTTTTATTGTTTAAATTTAACAATGGTTATATTACATATTTTCATCATCGGATCAGTTTAGATTAATACATATAGGTATATAAGATTGATCAAACAACTAAACATGAACCTTTCTAAATCCACATTACTTTTTTTTTTTTTTTTTTTTTTTTTTCCCCCTTTTTTT
>PVJA010047070.1:0-14827 GCA_004027025.1 Myocastor coypus
CCTTCTTTAAAAAATAAAACCCCTACATTCCCAAGCTTGTGTGTGTGTGTGTGTGTGTGTGTGTGTGTGTGTGTGTGTGTTGAGATAGGGTCTCACTAAATCAGGGTTAAGTTTCCCAGGCTGGGTTTGAACTTGTAATTCTCCTGCTTCAGCTTCCCAGAATTTAGAAGCGCTTTACAAACTCAGTAGCTGCAGGCAGTCCTTGATGCAGCCAGTCAGGTATCTTTGCTTTGTCCCCTGCTCTCTGCTAAGACACTGCACGTCTGGACTACCTCAGTGGAGCTCCCATGCCCTCTCGCTTCCAGGTATGTTTGACTACAGAGAGTAGCTGCAGAGGAGCAGACACCACAGAGAACGGAGACAGGGTATTTGTGCCTGTCATACCTTCTTGGCAACTTTGCTTCAGCCTGGAGCCATCTCTCAACCATCTTTTCCAGGTTTCTGACTCCAAAACGACTCTGAGTCTCAGCAGCCCATTCCCAGTTCCAGGAAGCATTCCTGCCTCTTGATCCTTCATTCCTCGGAGAGGTTATGATGTGCTAGCCACTTATCACAAACCACTACGGTACCCTGTGTAAAGAAATCCTCCTTGAGAGTCATCCTTCCCTGGGTGTGTTACTTGATTCCTGTTAGAACCTGGATTTAATTTACATCTGTACAATATGCAATAGAGTGTCTGGAGTTTTCAGACTTCTAAAGGACACTGTGGAGGCAATGCATACAGTAAAAGCAGGAAGCAATCATCCACAGTGCCAACACGGAGTGGGGGGGGGGGGCCTGAGTTTCTAGTAGTAGCAGGGAGGATTAGATACATTTTATGATTTATAATTTACCACCTTCCTAGTGTTTTTCCTGTCCACTCCACTGTCCACTCCACAATCAGGTGAAGTCAAACTGTGGGACATGAAGCCAAGAGAAGGCGACTTAGTCACCCTTTGCCTGTCCCAGAGAACCATGGTCTGAGCCTGTAAAGCCCCTCATTGGCAGAGGGCACTGTGAAAGTTAGCTTCAATCGGCTTCATACTTTAGAAGTGAGTACCAGGTGTGGTGATGCATGCCCATGTGCTGCCATTCTGGGAGGCTGAAGCAGGAGGATCACAAGTTCAAGCCCAGTCTGGGCGTCTTAGAATGATCCTTTGTTAAAAATTTTTTAAAAAAATTAAGAAACAGATAGGGGGCTGAAGAGATAGCTCCGTGGCACAAGTACCTGACTAGCAAGTGCAAGGTCGAGTTCAAACCCCAGTCCCACCAAAAAAAAAAAAAAAAAGTCATCTAGGGGGCCCAGCAGGATGGTTCAGTGGTCTAAAGCGCCTGCTTAGGAAAGGTTGAGTGGCTGCAGGGACCATGGTAAGATCCCTGGCACCACATGCTGTGCCAGCCCTGCCCTCAGGGCAGGCTGAGCCAGCCGAAAAAAATAAATAAATAAACAAACAAACAAAAGTTCTGAAACAAGAAAAAAGAATTTTAAATTTAAAAAAAGAAACAGATAGGGATGTAGCTCAGTGTGAAGGGCTTAGGTTCAATTCCCACTACTTAAAAAAAAAAAAAAAAGTTTCCCTTGGAATGATTTTCCAAAACTCATTTAAACTCTAGGAGAAAGCTAAGTAGCAAATAGTTACAGAAGGGTAGGTTTATGGTAAAGAGATAACATTTAAACATTCTTAAGAATTTCATTGTTATACTTTGTTCTTTCCCACACTAGAAGATCTTGAGGGACATGGTAAGACAATGGCCTCTAAAACTTAGTATGGAGGTCTGCATTAAAAGAGGAATGAAGAGTTAACAGTTATTTTTATAATGGGGCCTGTATAAGTGGTGACTATGGGGTAGGCCAGATCAACATTTAATCACTAGTAGAATGTTTTTCTTCCTGTCTCGCCCATCCAGCAGTGGAATTCAGGAACTAGACACCTGCCTCATGTTTAAAAATATATGTGTATTGTGTCTAGGCTGATGAGAAAAATATCCCAGGAGGAATTTCTGAAACTAGTACACGGTGATTATGTTGCCTTTTGCTTGCTGTGTCTATAGGTCATCTTGGTTAGGTTTTACTGCAAAGAATATCCAATGTTCACACCAACACGGTACATTAACTGCTTGCTTGAGTAAAAATAAGAATTTCATTTTGTCATGATGTGAGCGCCTAGGGACCTGGGGTCAGAATCTGACTCTACCACCAAACACTTGTACCTTCTGGATTTGTCACTTTACTGCCAAGGCTTTGGTGTCCTCACAAGGAAACAGTGATAGAATGATTAGCATTCTCTTCAGCTAGAATGAAAAGTCTATTACCTGAGCAAAGCAGGATGGGGGCTTCCAGATGTGATAATTGTGATGATGATTGAAGTGGATTAAAATAAAGCCAATCAGATTAGTGAGCATAGTTCTGGGTGTGTCTATGGAGGATGGACTTGCAGGCTTCAGACTGAGGAGGAGGAGGAGGAGGGGAGCCCCACCCTGGCTATGGCTGGCACCAATCAGTAGGCTTGTAGCCTGGATGGAATAAGAAAGGAAAGAAGGAAATCTTCCCTTTGGCTTCTTCAGAGGAGCTCCAGTCTTCATCACCACTTTTGAGTGTCCTTTCCGGTTCCTTCGGGCTTCTAGTGCAGACTCTCCAGCTTTCCAGGGTAGATCTTTGGGCACATGAACTCACCCTACATTCTGCAGTGACCTCCAGACCTTCCATCTTTGGACCCTCCAGCTATCCAACACGCAGGTGGCCCTTTCACATTCTTCCAACCGCAGTTCCTTTGGGGACACATATTCTGTTCCTTTAGTGAACCCTAATTGATATATCCAGTATATTAGTCAGGATTGTGCTTGAAATAAACAACTGCTTAATTACTTACAACTGCATAATTAGTCAAGATTCTACATAATAAGGGTTGGAGATACAGCTCAGTAGTGGAGTGTTTGCCTGATATGCATGAGACCTTAATTAGAGAGACAGAGAGGGAGAGAGACAGACAGACAGACAGACAGACAGACAGACAGACAGACAGACAGACAGAGAAAGAGATGCTGGTAAGGTCTCTTGTTGCTTTGCTGCCTTCTGTCTCCATGAAGTGTTGCCCCTCTTCCATGTGCTACACTGCCCTGGAGCCAGCCAATTAAGGACTGAAACCTGTGCAAATTGTGAGCTAAATAAACCTTTCCTCCTTAAACTTGTGAGGTTTGCAGATTTTGTCTCAGCAGTGAGAAAAGCAACTAAGATAATGAACAATTGTGAGATTTGGTAGCTTATAACAGACAATTAACATCTATTTCCAATTTGAAGATAGAAGAATCAGCTGTGGCTCAGTTGGGCTCAGCTCCAAGTCTGAAGATTAAACCTGGCTCCAAGTTTAATCTACATTTCCCTTCATTGTGGGACCAGCGACTACCTAAGTATGTTCTTCTGATAGTAGATAGCAGAAATTGAAAAAAAGGAATAAGTGAGTGGGAATATGCAAAACCTCTTAAGGACACAGTTGGGAACTGCCATGTTTTCATTTCTCCATATACTGCATTTCCTTGGCCAAAGCAAACCCCGTGGCCAGGCCCAAAGCCAATGGCTCAGTAGTACATCATATGCTTTCTCTCCTGAGAGGCGCTGCAAAGTCACATGGCAAAGGGTGTGGATGTATAAATTCACTACAATAAGAAAATTGCAAATTAGGAACCTGTACCCAATCTATGTTCCCATTGGTCACTGGCACAGCCAATGATCTCTAAGCCCTCCAGCTCTGAAGGGCATGCTCCCCTCTTGCCATTGTATGTGACAGCACTCCCCAATACCATCAGTGATCCTTACCAGTAAAGCAGAGATCTAGCTCTTGGAGAATGGACTGCTAAAGATCTGGGAGGAAATACTCTGCTATTGTTCAGCTACCATGAGACAAAACTGAGTTGGCATCAGTGGTTCTGAATCAAGTGGGCATTTATGGAAAGCCCACATACATCTATACTCAGGATAGTAAGAGAGCTACCTTCCAATTCCAAAGACTTATTCACCCTGATGCAAGCCCAAATCATTCCCAACCATCTTTAGGTTCCACAGTGAAACAGATTTCTCAGACATTTTCACAAGTTCTAGTATAAGAGATCCAATAGAAAACTGGAAGCTTCTCACAGTGACAGGTCCAGAAGGTCTAGCAGAGGTATTGACTGACAGAAATGCAAATAACCAGACTTCCATCAACAAAAATCAAGAGTTTTGTTTCTCACTCATAATACATTGAGTCCTTTTGAAATTTGATCTTTACTGTTGCTTACATGAAGATGCACAGCCAAGTCTGAGTCAGGAAAATCACCAGTCCACCCTTCTGAGAGATGGCCAAGCCCCGGTGGGGTATTCTCTTCCTTGTTCTCATTTTGACCCTTAGAATTATGGGTTGTAATGGAAATGTTGGCACAATCTGAAGTCTAGCAGCAGACTGTACAAGGGACCTCACATCTGTAATTTTTATTTTTTTACATGCAAGCTGCCAACATATATACCCGTAATGTAAACTTACTTGCTTTGGGTTTATAAATTGGGTGTTTTTGGCAACTTCAAGACCTGCAGGGAAATCACTCTGTTATTAACATCTCAGTTTATTTAATGAGCCCTTAGTGAAAGAAAGGACAGAAGGAAAGAAACAGCTAGCTTGTGTCTTTCTTCCAAGCTTCAACCCAAGAATACATGCCCTTTGGAGGGCAAGATTGCTCTTCCATGGACAGTCATTCAGCGTGACTGTGAGAAGCCATCACAGGCTGGTTCCAAGCTGAACGGCAACTATGACTTCATCCAGCTGCCTTGCTTTCTCACCAGACAGCCTCAGTCAGATGAACTTGCTGGCCTGAGAGAGGGAGAAAGGCTCCCACAAACAAGCTACTGGCAGTGGGCCAACCTGGTCATCTCTCCAGAGTGACACTGGCTTAAAGCTACTCCTGGACAAAAGGCTGCCTCCAAAGGATAGGAAATGAGCTCAAACATAAAACAAGCCTTACCCAGAGATGTGATTCTGTTTGTGTGGTTGCTTTAATTAATATCCTGTCTGGAAGACATTTCAAGCTATTCAGTTGATAAAAATGGAATTTTTAAAAATGGCATAAGATGAAGTGACTACTGAAGTTTGCAGACCAAAAAATTAGAGAAAAACAAGGACTACAAAGATAGTCAATATTTTGACCCTAGCCTTTCAAGGTTAGTGAGGACTCAGAACACAAGGGAACCTGTACTGTAATATCCTATAACTCAGTGGTGTCCCAAATTTTCTGTTCAGGAAGATTATGGGGCCACAGAAGAAAGGGATCAACGATATATAGTGTGCCTAAGGAGAGTCATCTAGAAAGAAAACATTCTGTCAGGCTTCCACAGAGAACAAACTGGTCAAGCAATGGCAGAGACTCATCCAGATGACTGACACTGACAAAAGTTCTACAAAATGCTGTACATGATTTCAAGGTAAATCCTGAGAGGATTTGACTGACGTGGTCAGATACAAAAGTTACATGTTCTGTTATATAGGTCTTGCTTTAACTTATCCTTAACCATCCAGCAGAAAAGTTTAACCAGGAGGCATAAAAAGTAAAGCCAGATAAATATGCTGAGCTGCAAAAGGTTTAAATCAACAGCTTCTGACAACACACTACTGGGTTGTTATCTGCTGATAACTGACTGCTATTATAAAATATTAGACTATGTATACAACTACTTTGTCTTAGCTCAACGAGAAGAAATATTTGTATCAATAGTGTTTAGAAAAGTTATCATGTCTGCATCTTGTACTCTGAACAACTACTGTGAAGACAGCAATATGAATTGCATTAATTATTGTGGCTGTCCTACGAAGGTGTTTTGAAACTGTGTCACTGTTATTTCTTATTAAAAGTAATAAAATTATTTTAAAAAGATGAAGTGACTGAATAGGATCTTTCCCTTGAAGGGAAAAATGGAGATTTAAAGGAGGGAAATATGCAGTGGAAGTCAGCCTTTGCCTTAAAGAACAATTTTAACATTCAGTCGTGCTAACCATGGACATGGTAGGTAACCATCATATCGAATTTTACCCAACTGCCCTAGAAGACTGAATCCTACTGATTCATTAGTCCCTGTGATTTATTCACTGACATTTTAGAATGTATACAAATCTTAGGTTATGCATTATATAGATATATTGAAATTATATTCTTCACAGACATAAAACAGTAAAAAGGAATGTTCTCTTTCTTGATCATACTATACTAGTGATTCTAGCCCCTAACATAGTGGCTTAAACAGCATGCATTACTTATCACTTTCTAGGGGTCAGAAATATGGAGTGCTTTCACCGGGTCCTCGACTCAGAATGTCTCATGAGGCTGCAACCAAGGTGTGAGTCAGAGCTGTGGCTTCATCGGAAAGCTCTATTGAAGATGCTCTGCTTCCAAACACACCCACGTGGCTGTTGACAGCACTTCAGTTCTCAGAGGCTATTGGATTGAGCATTTCCAGTAGTCAGCTAACTGGCTAGAGGCCTCTTTTAGTTCTTTGTCAAACGGGCCCCTTCACAGGACAGTTTACAGCATGGCAGCTTACTTTCCCCAAAGCAAAGATTCCAAGAAAAACAGTGTATAAGAGATCACAAGCAAACACGAAGTCAGTCTTTTTGTAACCTAAGCTCAGAAGTGATAACCCCATCACCTACACTAGATTCTAATTATTAGAAGCAAATCATTAAATCCAATTCCATTTGTGGCAGTGAATGCTAGAAGGCAGAGATTATTGTGGAGCATCTTAGAGGCTGGCCCACCAAGACATATTAGCCCTGTAATAAAATGTGGCTGGGGTTTGAGATGTAACTCAATGGGGGCATGCTTGCTTGGCACTTAGGAGGCTGGGACTTCAATTCCCAGCACTGGGAGGCAGAGGAGGTACATTGAGATAAAGAAAAGTATTCAAGAATAATATGAGTGTTGGGGCCCAGCGGGATGGCTCAGTAGTCTAAAGCACCTGCTTGGGAAAGCTTAGGCAGCTTCAGGGACCACGGTTTGATCCCTGGCACCACATGCTGTGCCAGCCCTGCCCTCGGGGCGGGCTGAGCCGGCCATAAAAATGAGTGAATAAACAAACAAAGGTTCTGAAACAAGAAAAATAAAATAAAATAAAAAATTCTTTAAAAAAAAGAATAATATGATTGTCAGAACCTAGGACATAGATTCATTATAAGCTATTGATGTGGATAACTTATTTATAAGGCTCTCATTATTCCAGCAATTTTTTTTTCATTTGGTACAGGGTCTACAGGATCTCACTATGTAGATTGGAGTCATAGTGATCCTCCTGTTTTCAGCCTCCCAAGTGCTAGGATTATAGATGCGCTCCACCACGCCCAGTCTCAATTGCCCTCTTAGGGCGCCCTGTGGGTGGGGCCAGCATGACATGCTGGGGATTGAACCCTGGCTACTGTGCTCTACCTAAGCAAGTGTTTTAGTCTGTTGAGGTATCTGGCTGGCCCTCCAGCAATGTCATATTTACTAAAACTATTTTGTGAATCAAGCTTGTGTGTGTGTGTGTGTGTGTGTGTGTGTGTGTGTGAGAGAGAGAGAGAGAGAGTTACTGAGGATTGAACCAAGGGCCTTTGCCCTGAGCTATATACCAGGCCCATTTATTTATTTATTTATTTATTTATTTATTTATTTATTTATTTTTGTCTTTTTGAGACAGGATCTCGCTATGCAGTTGAGGCTGGCCTTGAGCTCAGTTTTGTAGCCCAGGCTGGTCTCGAACTTGCACCGATCATCCTGCCTCAGCCTCCCGAGTGCTGGGATTACAGGCGTGAGCCACCATGCTCAGTTACCAGGCCCTTTTAGAGAAAAAAAATTGAAACAGGGTCTCACTGAGTAACTACATTGCCGGAGCTGGACTCAAACTTATGATCCTTCTGCCTCAGTCTCCCAGAATGCTGGGATAATAGATGTACACCACCATGCCCAGTTTGCAAATCAGTTTTTAAAATTCTTCATTAGAGTTGCTTTCAGTACCTATGGTACATTTTTCACACTCTCCCAACTTTATCCCCACCAAACATTATAACTATTATTGTTCCATCATAAGTGGATCTGAATGATGGAAAGGGTTAAGAGTCATTCCAATAAGCAGGATTAGTGACCAAGGTTAGTCATATAGTTTTTAGGGTTAGCTTCTGGAAACATGAAATTAAAAAAAAGTCAAGGTTGGCCAAATAGCTCAGCAGATTAAAGTACCTACAAACAGGCACAGGGGCTGGGGGTTCAATCCCCAGGGCTGCTGTGCTGGCTCCATCCCCGGGATGTGCTGAGATGGCAACTGAGACGGACATGGCCGCGTGTGCCCGTAGTCCCAGCTCTTGGGAGGCTGTAAACAGTTGGATAGCCATAAGTCCGATCTAGTAGTGAGACCCTGAACACCTTGTAGACCTTCTCCTAAAAGAAAGAAAGAGAGAGAGAGAGAGAGAAAGAAAGAAAGAAAGAAAGAAAGAAAGAAAGAAAGAAAGAAAGAAGAAAGAAAGAAAGTCAGTTTCTTTATGTGGCTCATAAAGTGGTCTACAAGGCAGTGCCTGAAAAAGGATTATTTTTTAAGATTTTTTTATTTATTTCTCTTAAACCTCATTTATTTGTTTATGTTATGGCTGGCTCAGCCCACCCTGGGGTGCGGGTGCGTAGCATGTGGTGCTGGGGATTGAAGAGCAGTCGCAGCTCTGGCCTTAAGTTTTGTCCGCAGGCGCTTTAGACCACTGAGCCATCTCACTGGCCCAAAAAAAGGATTATTTTGATTTACCCTTCATTTGGATGGTTAAAATCTGATATTCATCTCAAGAGTTTCAGTTTGAACCCTTCATAGCCACCATGGCTGGCAAAAAAAAAAAACCTTTCTGAATCCTGGAAAAGATTACCCATGCTCACAGTAATACACTTCCGAGTAGAATGTGTATTTGCCTTCATAAAACTAAAGTCACAAGATGAGCTTAGCAAGTATTTGGATTTCTAGGTTCCTCTGGATGGCACTTCACTTTGATGGTGACCCCTTCTGATTTTCATAAACCACAATCTCTTACTTTTGGACCCATACCCTCATGTGGGTGGCCTCTGGGGAGCTCTATCGCCTGTATTCATGGCCTCATGCAACCCTCTCCCAGAATGCCTGAGAATTTGACTATGTGCACCTGTTTGGGTCAGTAGGATACCAGCAAACAGACTTTTTTTTTTTGAGATGATTTGACTATGTTCAAGGCTGGCCTTGAACTCACTTATATAGCCAGGCTGGACTGAAATTGACAATGACCCTCCTGCCCCAGCTTCCTGAGTGCTGGGACAGCAAGTGTGTACCACCATGCTTGGCAGATGTCCTTTTAGAATACTCAGGAAGGCCACTACCATGCTATAATGCGAACATTAACTGCTAAGAGCTAAAAAGCCACATGTAGGTCAGTTTGGATGTTTCCAGCCCAGCTAAGCTCCAGATAAATGAAGCCATGTGTATAACCTCAACTGCATTACATAGGGTATAAGGTCACCCCAGCTAAGCCTTCGCAACTCAGAGAACCATAGGAAATCACAAATCATTTTCTGTCTTTCTTTCTTTCTTTCTTTCTTTCTTTCTTTCTTTCTTTCTTTCTTTCTTTCTTTCTTTCTTCATTCCTTCCTTCCTTCCTTCCTTCCTTCCTTCCTTTCTTTCTTTCTCTTGTACAGGGCTTCACTACTGACTCATAGTGATTCTTCTGCTTCCTACCTCCCAGGTGCACGCCACTGTGTCCGGACTCCATCACCGGCTCAGCACGCTGGAGAGCAGGGCCAGTGTGGCAGATGGGGCCAGGAATTGAACCCTGGTCCCCGTGCTTCCCTAAGCAAGCGCTTAGTCTACTGAGCTATACCACCAGCCCTACAAATTGTTTTAATATAAAAATTTTGAACACCCTTGTCACATGGTAAAAGAAAACTGAAAGCACTCCTCCTTCCCTTCTGTAACAGTGAACAAAGCAGTGGAAGACACTAGTCTCTACACTTGAAGCCTGATTGTCTGCTCTAGATCAGTGGCTCTCAACCTTTCTAATGCTGGGACCCCGAAATACAGTTCCTCATGTTGCGGTGACCCCAAACCAAAATATAATTTTGGTGGCTACTTCAAAACTGTAATTTTGCTACAGTTATGATTTGGAATGGCTTTAGGCGACCCCTGTGTTTTGGTCGTTCAACCCCCGCCAGAGTCGAGACCCACAGGTTGAGAACCGCTGCTCTAGATGGTGTGAAGGTGTGAGGACTGCTGCTTGCAGCCAGTAATTGATGCCTCATTTCATGTTGTGGACTGGAAGGGGGGGTCATGTGGGGAAGAACTGTACTACAAAGAGGGCTGTTTTACTTAGGGACAAATATTAGGGCTCACTTCTGGTGTCTAGCCAGGAAGACAGGAGCCTTCATCACTTGATTCATGCTTTACCTGACCCACCCTTTACTTAACATTCACTCAGTCTTTTCATCTATGTATTTTTTTTAAAAAATTGATTGATTGATTGATTGATTGATTGATTGATTGCACTATGGAGGATTAAGCCAGTTTCTTCACATACCCCTACATCCCCAGCCCTCTTTTACGTTTTTTTAATTTAGAGACAAGTTCTTGGTCGTTAAGTTGCCCAGCCTGGGCTGAAACTTGCCTCAGCCTCCCAGAAGGTTGGAATTCCAAGTGTGTGCCACCATTCCCGGCCCTTTCATTTATTTATTACTGTCTTCTTTCCCCTTCCTCTTTTAGTTTTAGGGCTAAGGATGACCTCCAGTGCCTCATATACGTTGAGCACACGCTCTGCCACTGAGCCAACCCAAAGAGCCTTAGTATTTCCTATTGCTTTAAAAGATAGAGCAGGACCAGGGATATAGCTCAGTGGGATAAGTGTCTGCCTGGCAAGCTCAAAGTCCTGAGTTCAATCCCTGGTACCACAAAAAAAAAGATAGAGCAGTTTGCCCTTCTGGGTGCATGGTTCTCCTTTCTTCTCTGTGCCCTGAGCTTTACATCTGTGGGCCCACATCACCTGGCTCACCTGACCTCTGGTATCTGTTAGGTTAGTCCACAATAAGGCAGATAGCCTATCCAAGGTTTGTAGCAGAGGCATCCGGAAAGCGACCCCCACTTTGTCCTATCTCCCTGAAAGTCACAGCTGTCTCTGACATCTGGCAGCCCCTCTCCCCCAGCTAGTGCTGTCTGGGTCTTAGTAACAGCACCCTTCCCCTTTAACCCACAGGGGGTAACAGCTTCCCACCTTTGTTAGTCTGGAGCATATTGCCAACCTTGTTGCTGCCCCCAGCCCTGTTCAAAATTTTGGAAACAGCAATATTCTCTTCAATCTTATTAATAAAACACATAGCTAACTGTGGGTAATATCTGTTCACCTACCTCTAGCCCATGCCTCTTTGCTGAGTTGGTACCACTCCAGGGAAAAGGAAAAGAGTACAATAAAGGAGAAGGAGCAAAACAATTACTTCTTCATGTTATAAGGGGTGATGGGAATGGGCCTCTGTCCCTGACATGGAGTCCCCAGAACGGGGCAGTGGAGTGGCATTTGCAGACCTGCCTGAACCCTGTTGGCTGGAGGATTGTGCCCGCCCAAGAGGTTGCAAAGGCCAGGGAGCAGCAAAAGCTCACTCTACCATAGCTAAGGCAGCATAACAGGTGATTAAGGAGACCAGAGTCCTTAGGGGGTTGGGAGGAGTCCAGAAAAGATGGCGGCCAGGCAACAGCAGTCTAGCTCATATCAGGCAAGGCCTTCAGGTGTCCAAGATGACAGGGCATCAGCAACTGACAGAAGTGTGGAGATAACAGTCAACACAAATAGGAGATGTTGGGCTGCTTCCCAATCTGGCACTTAGGGAACTTAAATTTGTTTGTTTGTTTGTTTGTTTGTTTTGCGGTACCAGGGATTGAACTCAGGACCTTGCAATTGCCAGGCAAGCGCTTATTCTACTAAGCTATCTCCCTGGCCCCAGGTAACTTAAATTTGATTTTGAAAAAAAGATGTGACAAGCCTGGGTCTCCAAGGGTTATAGCAGACTTTATAGAAATACTTTATACTGACAATATTTCTCATTATGGAAACACTTCTGGTTTTATTTAAAAGTCCTTTGCCCATGAAATAAGATTTGGCAAATACATCGAAAATCACTGAGAATCTCCTCAGCAAGGTGAAGCCAATGTAGAATAAAAAGATACAAATTATAAGCTCAGTTGAGATCAATGATACAATCAGGCCCAACAACAGGTGGCTAATGGAAAAAAGACAAGCTCAATTTCTGGAGGTGTTTCTTGCCATGTTTCTCATTTATAACACCTAGAATCACAGCACAGAAAATTTGAAAGCATTTAGTTAAATTGTAGGATAACTGAGCGAATAATATCTCTGATACAGTCTTTCTCCAAAAAGTAGGAAGGAAAAGAAGATAGAGGGCAAGTGCAAGGTCGTGAGTTCGAACCCTGGTCCCACAAAAAAAAAAAAAGATAGAAAGAGGAAAAGACAAAAGGAGATGTTGAAGAATACAAAATATTTTCAATAGTGACGTTTCAAAAAATGTCTCTACAAGCATGACCTCACTGTCCCATTGTGCATCTCCACAAAACAACACACAGCCCACGGGCTTCAATGTCTGATATGCCACATCTAGGAACTCATGAATCATGATTTTTTAATTTTAATTTAATTTAATTTTGAAGAGTGAAACAGAATCAAAAACAAATATCACAAACAAAGACAGAAAGAGGGTAACATACAACAATACATATGAAGGGCGGGGCAAATAGCTCAGCAGACTAAAACACCTGCTTAGGCAAATGCAGGGACCCGGGTTCAATCCCCAAAGTGTCATGCTGGGCCCACCCCCTGGGTGCACTGAGATGCCTGGGCATGGTGGTGTGCACCTGTGATGCCAGCGCTTGGGAGGCTAAGAACAAGAGAATCATTATGGGTCTGGTCTGTGTAGTGATACCCTGTAGGCCCTCTACTAAATACACTTTTAAAATGTTACAGGGGGCTGGGGAGATAGTTCCGTGGCACAAGTGCCTCACTGGCAAGTGCAAAGTTGTGAGTTCAAACCCTGGTCCCACCAAAAATAAAAATAAAAAATGTTACAGAATTTCAAAATAAGAACAGCTGATCAACAATGGTTAATGTATTACTCTTTTTTTTTCTTGTTTCAAAACTTTTGTTTATTTGTTTATTTATTTATTTATATGGCCGGCTCAGACTGCGGTGAGGGCAGGGCTGGCACAGCATGTGGTGCCGGGGATCAAACCGTGGTCCCTGCAGCCACCCAAGCTTTCCTAAGCAGGTGCTTTAGACCACTGAGCCATCCCACTGGGCCCCTATTATTCATTTTTATCATCAAATTTGTTGCTCAGGTTAGCACATATACTTATGTATGATTGCTCATAGGCTTTAATACTACTGTTTGCTTTCAAGAAACTTTAATTTTTTTTCTTCTCTCTCTTTGGATCATGATTTTTTAAACTTTATTTATTTACTTACTTATTTATTTATTTATTTATTTATTTATTTATGGTGGCTCAGCCTGCCCTGGGGTTGGGGCTGGCACAGCACGTGGTGCCAGGGATTGAACTATGGTCCCTGTGGTTGCCTAAGCAGGTGCCTTAGACCACTGACCTAACTTACTGGCGTTGGATCACAATTTTTAAAGAAATTTCACACTACAGATTAAAACTTCCTGGACAAAGGAAGCAAAACTTTAAATTTGTAGTATTAACAAGAGGTATAATCAAAATACACAATAAATATTAAATTTTTAATTACTGTAAATAAACATCACTGCCAGATTGCCCCTCGAAGTACTCCCTCCCTTGTTGCAAACAGACTTGTCCTGTCATTCTTCCCATTTTCTGAAGCCACTCTCAAAGCCCTTTTTCGTGTCTTTATGAAGTATGATCAGAACTACCATGAATGCCACTGCCAAGGGCCACCCAATAGAAAAGCCCGCTTGTGAAAACCGTAGAATGTGTCCTCATCTACCTTATCCACTGGATCTGGCACTGTGGAACTTCTGCCTCTTTCCCGAAGTCAAGATGACTATGAAAGGTACACATTTTGAATCAATTCAGGACACTAAGTCAGCCCACAGTGCAACTAAAAACACTCACAAAAGTGGACTTCTGATGAGATAAATGTGCTCAAGGTGAGGGGAAAGTATTTTGAGGGGACGTATTGTGATGTGTCTTAATGTAATAAATTTTAAAAATTTAAATATTCACAATGTTTTTCTATCACACCATGTATTGCCACAGGTCAATACCTTACAGACTGGTTCTTCTTTAATCCTTGTAGCTCTTGTAGACAACAGATATCACTACCTCAGTTCTACACATAAAGCCCCCGAGACAGAGAGGTTTGGTTATTGCCTCATTAGAAAGCAGTGAGGCTAGGTTTCCAGCCCAAGTTCATGCTTTTTCCAACTACTCTAAGGTGAATAAGCAAGTAGTTATTCTTTCTTGAAGGTTGACTTATATAAAATTTTAAAGGATTTTATTTTCAAAAATTCCCACAAGGTTCTTTTTTTTTAAATGTATCTAATACAGATATATTTTTTAATGTATCTAATACACAGTCATACTACACAGATTGAACTCATAACGGTCTTCCTGTTTTCAGCTTCCCAAGCACTGGGATTAGGGGTGCAACCCACCGTGCCCAGCCATCTCAGTGCAACCCAGGGGTGGAGCTGGCACAGGATGCAGGGGATTGAGCCCTGATCTCTGTGAGGTCTTTTATTGATGTTAACACCCATCCATGCTGTATTGATCTAACAGAGGCTTTAAAAAAAACAGTATTGGAGATTTAACCCAGGAAACTGC
>PVJA010047071.1:0-14834 GCA_004027025.1 Myocastor coypus
GATCCTCCTGCCTCAGCCTCCCAAGTGCTGGGATTACAGGCGTGAGCCACCATGCCCGGCCAATATGTTAAGTTTTGTTTATTCCGTTCCCTAGTATCACTGACTATTTTGATGCTCAGGACATCACAGATAGTTAACAGACAGACAGACAGACAGGCTCATGGGTATATGCATAGATACATGGATGGATGGATGGGTGGGTAAGTAGATAGATAGATAGATGGACAAAAAGATTTTGTTTAGATAGTTGCTTCTATGTATGAGTCTATACATGCATACATCCATGAGGCAGTATGTGTTACAGTGTGGGTGATTTGACTCTGCGTCCCTGGTGACAGGAGAGGACATGGTAATACCTACCTTGTGTGTCTCTCAGCTGTATAAAGGGTCCGTGGTACACACTTAAATTCCCAAGGATAGCTCTCTGAGGGAAGGAGCCTCACTGCCCCAAGGGAGGATGGCCACACCTTCTAAGCCTCACAGTGACATGTAATGTATCCTATCCTAAACTGTGAGTCCTGCCACATGAGCACTGCTTAGAGTTGCACCAGTCCATGTCCTGTGGCAGAACACTGTTGCTGCTCTCTCCTCCAGAGATACAGAAAACTTGATGTACACCTTTCTCATCCAGGACCAGTGTCTCCCCCATTCCATCACGTGATCTGATGCTTCAACTCTGGACCCATCAGAAGCCCCACTGCTGAGAAAGAAGCTACCAGCTTCATGGCCAGTCCTGATTTCCCTTCAGTGCTGTTACCTGCCTCACTTACAGTGCAGAAAAGATGCGCTTTCAACTGCATCTGACAGCTGCACCTTCCCGAGGCCAGCTCGGTCTGAGTTTGCAGGCAGGTGGCTACTAGCTCAAGTCCTGAGGTGCTGAGGCCTGAGACCCAGGACCTAGGATATCTGTGGGCCTTCGCTGTTGCCCAGCCCTGCCTTCCATGGGACTCCTTGAACTCAGAAGCTTCATGCCTCCACCTTGTGAGTGCTGAAACTACAGTCCTGCACCAAAGCTCTCAAGCTCTGGAGTTGACTCTTTCACAAGACCTTTGGAAATGCATCAGGTCCCACCTCGAACTTCCTCAGAGCTCTCTCACCCCTATCTGGTCCTTCAAGTCAAGGCTGGATCATCACAGTGGCTGCACAGAACACTGGTTCAGCCTCTTCTCTTCTTCAGCCCCACGCAGGACCAAGCTCCAGGCTCTGGGTCTCCTGGGTTTTTTCCTGAACATTTCCCCAGGATGCATGTACCAACAACCGAACAACTCGGCCTTCCATCTGCACTGCTGTCAAGGGCTCTGTGCCTCCAGCCCTCAGCTGCTCAGTTTCTCCCATCCCTTGCCAGCCCTAAGTCGCATTCCCTCTTCGCTCAAATCACCACACTCTCTTGCCCACTAGCCAGCCTTCATCCCCAGGATCTGTACCCTCACTGAGCAGGAAACACTCCTGCGCTCCCTGCTGCCTTGGACTGGGGAGGATGCTGTTGGCACCCAGGCGGGCTCAGAGTGCTCCTATTCAATGAATGAATGAATGAATGAATGAATGAATGCGCAGTTAGGCAATGCTAATGACCGCTTCCCTCTGCCCACCCCAGCGCCTGCCGGCTGAGCGTGAGTTATTCCCATCCAGCAGAGCAGAGGAGCACACCACTCGCCTCACCGCCGTCACTTCAAGCACTCTGTGCTTCTATTCTTGGCAGTCTCAGAGGAGAAGTCAAATAGCAAACAGTCTTGAAATCAGGCTTCCCCGTGATTGTTTCCAGCACACCTCGCGAGCCCCCAGAGAACTCCTGACGCCGAAAATGAAAAGCTGCGGCCTGGGAGCGACTGTAACTTATGTTCTAAGCCCTGAGATGCTTTATGGGCTATGAGGGCAACTTGGAGGAATATGATCTATCTTGGGTCGTTAACTATTCCGTGACATTCTTCCATTAAAAGTCAGGGGAGATTTCGAAGCAATTTCTTTAACTATTTTCTCATGTTTGTTTGAAGCCTGTTTGTAAGACTTGCGTCTTGCCAGGGCTTCTTCTTGCTCGTCTGTAGTGAGCCACATTTGTGAAGGGAAGAGTAGCCAATGCTAGGTTTTAGAATTGATTTCTTACAGGTGATTTGATTATAACGCTCCTTGGGAGAACTTTTTCTGTTTTATTATTTTTTCTGGAATTGACTCTCTCTCTCTCTCTCTCTCTCTCTCTGTCTCTTTCTGTGTGTGTGTGTGTGTGTGTGTGTGTGTGTGCATGCGCGTGCGTGTGTGTGTTTGACAATGCTTCTCTGGGTTATGCCATCCAGATGTTTTTCTTTTTCTCTTATAAATTTCAGAAGGTTCTTTGCACTGAAAATAAACAGGGCTGTTGTTTTGCTGAGGTTGCTATTTTTACCGCATGCGTTGATGGAAACAGACTTGGCCATTCACATTCTTGGAAAGCGGAGCAAGGCTGGGGTTTGAGGAGCAAGGGCTGGAATTGCTTTCAGGGAGGGTCCATGAGCCTCTTTCCTGGTGCTCAAGCAACCTAAAGCACTGGACCAGGAGCTGACTGATCACAGAAACTAGAAGCCGCAGCTGATCCCAGGCCTGGGTGGCCAGTGGGGCCAGGGTTGGTGCAGATGTTCCCGGGTGTTGAGGCTGGCAGCTCAACCGCGCCGACAGCTTAGCTGAATGCTTTGCTAGACAGCCTTGTTTCATGAAGGCTTCTAACCGGAAAGGGTAGAGTCTCGAAATCTGTTATTTCCAGGCTGGATTAGCTCTCTGGGACCCTGCTTCCAAGCTGTTTTATTAATTTGCCTCTTTTCTCTAAAATAAAGGACTGGAATGTAGCTCAGTACAAAGGCCTGGGTTCAATAGCAATAAAACTCTCTACCTCTCTCTCTACCTCTCTCTCTCTCTCTCTCTCTCTCTCTCTCTCTCGTGCGCACGCTCTCTCTCTCTCTCTCTCTCTCTCTCTCTCTCTCTCTCTCTCTCTCTCTCTCTCTCTCTCTCTCTCTCTCTCTCTCGTGCGCACGCTCTCTCTCTCTGTCTCTCTCTGTCTCTCTCTCTCTCTCTCTCTCTCTCTCTCACACACACATACACACACACACACACACACACACAGACCCTGCTCAACTCTTTGGAATAAGTTTTGTTTTGTATCTTGGGCTTCTTATGAAGTACATGTTAATAGTGAAATGTTTGCTCCAGTGATGTGGAATAAGTTACCATTTCATATGCTTCGTGTTTGTGACAGTAACTACTAAATGCCTATTAGAATTTATTGACAACAGCCATCGCAATGCATATTAGAGCTGTCCGTGTGTCCATCCTATGAGCCCGTTGCTTTGCATCCCTTTGCCCGGGTCTCTGCATCTTGCCGTGACCCTATTACCTTCCGTGGGGACCTCTGCTTCTTTTGCCGACGCTGTGTATTTGAGCACTTTCCTCTCTTTTTTTTCCATGCTTAAGAGAGCCTAAGCTGCTTCTCTTTTGGAGCCTGGCTTATTGCACTTGGCATGGTGGCCGCCAGGTCTGTCCGTGCTTTGATGACCAACAGGGCCATGCAGCATGAATGCAGCCCCGGGGGTCTCAGGCACACTTTCCCCATTCATTCATCTGATGTCTTCAGTAGACAGTGGTTTCCTCAGAGAAGAGATTGCTGGATTGTGCAGCCTACTCTACGTGTCTCACTGGTTCCCTCAGTGGTGCCGGCTGATGCTTCCACTGGCAGCACACTAAGGCTTCGTTTCTCCTACCATGCCGTCATGCTCTTCTCTCCTACCAGCCATCTCCTGGCTTTGGAGATGCTCTTGGGCAGGCTACTGCTGGTGCTTAGCGGGGCTGACTGAGCTCAACTCCCCGAGTGATGCTCTTCCTCGGCCTCCCAGCATAAAAGTCCTCAGTGGAGACTAAGGATACGTGGAAGCATCTCATTGAACATCTATTGCCACTGATATGTCGGCAGTCCCACTACTGGGTTGGCAATTGACTGAGCTTCTCCATTTCTCCAGAGGCCACGTGTTATGTCCTCAGAGGATCTGATGCGCCAGCATGTCCTTGTCCCCTAGCACGAATCAGTTAAAGGAATAAATTTCCCAGGAAAGGATGCGTCTCACCCAGGGTTGGTGCTGTCCAAGCTGCTCGTGCAAGTGCAGCACCACAGGCATGGGTGTGAATTCACTCCCAGACACTGAGTCAGCACATCGCTGGGCCCCACGCCATGGCGACCTCAGGGTCAAGCAGTTTTTGGGGACATCCTTGTGCACACTCTTGCGTTTCTTTTTCCTGCTTCTGGCAAATTCTTTCTTTTTTTTTCTGATTTAAAAGTGAATCGCTGTGCACAGATTTCTCTCTCAGACTAACACCACCCAGCATGATCATGGTCTTTCTTTTTTTTTTTTTTGCCTTTTTTTGAGACAGGGTCTCGGTATACAGTTGAGGCTGGCCTTGAGCTCACTTTTGTAGCTCAGGCTGGTCTCGAACTTGCACCAATCCTCCTGCCTCAGCCTCCCGGGTGCTGGAATTACAGGCATGAGCCACCACGCCCAGCTTGGTCTTTCTGCTATACTCAGATCACGCCGAAACAAAACTGCTTAGGAAGTGTGTGTGTTTGTTACAGGGTATTCCAAGATTAGAATCCCTTGTGGACTTAGGCTGGGCTAAGAATTGTCATTTATATAATTCTGGAGCCAATTTAGAGCAGGAGCAGAACTACTCAAGATCCTACAGACCTCAGAGGTTTAAAGCTTTCTATGAGACCATCTGACCAATTAGAAAGTTTGGGGAGGGGGCCAGCAAAATAGCTCAGTGGACTAAAGTGCTTGCTGTAGATGAAAATATGTAATATAACCATTGTTAAATTTATACAATAAAAAATATTAAAATTAAAAAAAAATAAAGTGCTTGCTCTAGGTAAGGGCGGGACAGCAATACAATCCCCAGCACCATATGCTATGCTAGGCCTGTCCCCAGGGCTGGCTGAGCTGGCCACAGAGTCTGGGCATGGTGGCATACACCTACAATCCTAGTGCTGGTGAGACTGAAAACAGGAAGATCACTAGGAGTCTGAGCTGTGTAGTGAGACCCCACCACAGCCAAATACATTTTGAAAAGAAGAATAAGGGAACTAATTCTATCCTGTGCCAGGGACACTGAGGAAAGGGAGGCCAAGCTCAGCCCAGCCTGAAAGGCTAAGGTGTCTAACCCCAACCCCATCAATTACCCAGGTCCATTTCCTGCCACGCACCTCCTGCAGCTGGGGCTTCCCACTAATGCTTTTCAACACGGTTCAGACGGAAACCACCTTCCGGGGAGGAAATGCATCTTCTCAGTTCCTTTCCAGCTAGACATCGGGGTTGTCGAGAAGTGTTTTACGTGCACTCCCTTTCCAAAGAATGTCCTTGTGATGACAGAGGCTGGAGGGCACAGACACCCATGACAGCAGTTGGGAAACATCACGCCTTCTTGAGGCTCACCCCGAGTGGGAGCCGGGGCTAGCTTTCTTCCAGGACAGCACTGAGCAATTTGGGCCAAGAAAGAATGGAGAGAAGAAAGAGACGGCTGCTCTTTTCTGCTCATCTCAGTGTGGGAACCATAATTTTTAATGCAATTTTGCTTGTTTGCTGGTGGCCCCGGTCCATTCTGCATTCATTTATACTGCATGAGGTGTGGCTGAAACGTACTATGAATGATTAGATTTTGTAAAATTGTTACAGCAAAGAGTGCATCACCATAAATTCCCCTCAAAATCCTCTCCCTTGCTTTGAAGAGACCCAACTCGCCGTTCCTGCCAACTGAAGCAGTTCAGGAAGTCCGCTTTTGTGTCTTGGTGCAGCTGCCTCCACATTCCTGAATCAATTCAAATATTTATTCCTGTCAAATGAAAACATTGCTGTGTGTCATCACCCAGCTCATCCGCCACACTGAAATTATCTCCCCTAGTGGTGACAGATTGAGGCAGCGCTGTGGTCCACTGGGATCTCAGCGCTTCACCCTCAAATCTGATCTCCCCAAGGATATCCATCCTGAGGACCAAGTTCTGCACCACAACCTCTGTCTCACGTGCACTGAGGTTCATTTCTTTTTCCCTTTCCCGGATAGCACATAGATCCTCCCATGGACATCAGCTTTGGGCCCAGCATCAAGGGCGCCAAACGGGAAAGCAGTGATTGTCTGTGTGCAGATGACCCAGCGCAGTGTGCCCGCAGAAGCAGAGGACATGACTGGCTTGTGGCTTCTAAGCCAAGGCCAGCGCAAACCTGTGGCTGGGGTACTGGCTACATGCTAATCCTCACAGAGGCTGGCGAGGCTATGGGGAAAAGGAAGCCTCCTACCTGGTTAGTGGGAGTATAAACTAGTACTAGGGAAATCAGTATGGCGCTTCCTCAGTTAACTTGACAAATGCCATGCAACCCAGCTGTGCTACTTCTAGGCAACTTCCCTAAAGAGTTAAGGACATCATATCACAAAGACCTATGCATAACAATGGTTATACCAGCACAATCCATAACAGCTAAATCTTGGCCACTGCCTATATGTTCATCAACATATATATGAGCAGGGTCGGCAGGATGGCTCAGTGGTCTAAAGCACCTGTTTAGGAAAGCTTAGGTGGTGGCAGGGATTGCAGTTCAATTCCCAGCACCACATGCTGCACCAGCCCCACCTTCAGGGTGGGCTGAGCCGGCCATAATATAAATAAATAAATGAATAAATAAATAAATAAATAGAGTTAAAATTAAAAAAAAATATATTAAAAAAATAAATGAGCAGATAAATGAAATTTTAAAATGTGCTATTTCCACACAATGGAGTACTGCTCTGCCAGAAAGAAAGATGAGCTTGAACCATTTGTAGGAAAATGCACAGGCCAGAAGACTATAATGTTAAGTGAAATAAATCTGACGTGCAAGCTTAAATATTGTGTGGTTTTTGTTATATGATAAATCTAAAGAATTTTAGTGGTCAGTATATTGTGTCCATTTGGCTGGAGTGCCTTGGAGGCTCCACACCCTGGACAGCAGGGTCCTGCCCTAGAGTGGGAAGGGTGCAGCCCAGAATGACTCAACACAAAAAGGATATTTAAAGGGGTTGAGGAAGGACTGAGCGTTCTGCTTCCTCCAAGGAACTTCAGTCTCTGCGGTCAGCTTATACATCATCTCCTGGCTTCCAGCGCAGACTCTTCGGCCTTCAGCATGGATCCTTCAGCTTCTTTTACAGGTCCTTCCACTTCCGTCACAGGCTCTTCAGCCATCCATCACAGACCCATTGGCTGAGCTACCATGAGACTTGCATGGAACACTGCAGTGAGCTTCACACCTTGGACTGAATCCTTCAGTCTCAGGTGTGCAGATGCCCTCTGCAAGTTTCATCTGACTCTGCAGCTGACCGTGGTAAGCCAACCTTGTAATCTCTTGCACATTTGTACATCTTGTGCTACATCTGTTCCTTTTTTTAATATCTGTTCCTGTAGTAAGACCCTGACTAATACAATTATAAAGAGCAAAATAAGACAGATTATAGAAAATAGAGAAAGATATCTTTCTTGGACAGGCAGGGAATCAAGAGACAGAGAGAGGGGGAAGGAAGAGGAGGAAAAGAGGATGAAAAGGAAATAAAAATGTGTATTATACATGAACCAACTCCACACAAGAAGTATAAGGATTAAGTCATGCAAACATGGACTAATAAAGAATTACTACTGCAGGGAATGACCTCACCGACTAGGAATTGGGTATGTGTTCGCGATTCTGCCGGAGCCAAGAAAAAGGCAGTGTTCTCCTGAGAGAGATAAAAAGTAGGATGCAGAGTGAGAGACGACCCAGAGGACCTGATGTGTCACACCCTTGCCTTGAGTCTGTGTCGTCGCATCTTCTCCTCAGAACAGCCGTATGAAGAACATAGGTCGGCCTCAGTTACTCTTCCCTCTCTGCTGAGACAAAATACTCAACACCTCAGAATGAAGGAAGGAAAGGTTTAAAGTTTATTGAGGTCACAGTTAGAGGAGGCTTCAGGCCACACTCGGCTGGCTCCAAGGCAGAGTGGCACATGGCGTGGAGCAACTGTTCTTGCTGGTGGCAAAGAGCAGAAAGCAAATGGGAGGGGTAGTGGTCACAATGGCTACAGCAGTTCTGCCTCTCTTATGTTGCACTCAGGCTATTTGTCCCGTGCCAGGTGTCCCACTCACACCCATGATCCCAGCAGCACTCACACTCGTAATCCCACGATGGCATTATGCATTAATCACAAACTCTAGAAGCTGCCCCGTGATTGCATGAGGCTTTGGGGGGACAGTTAGCCACAATGCATAGTATGCCATTCAGTGGATGAAAAAGCTAAGGGTCATTGTCCCAAGGTCAAATAACCAGGATCTGAACATAAAGTGCACTGCTCCTTCTACAATACCCTGCCAGCTTCTTTGGACACAAGCCTGATCTCCTCCTCTATAGGTTCCCAGCACCTGGGATATTGTCATTGCTCAATAATGTAGTTCAGTGACTTCTTGAATACAGTCAAATCTTAGCATACTCAAACCAGAGGTGAACTTCAAGATGACTGACAGAAATAGTCCATGCCCTCGACCTCAGTAACAGAGACTGTATTATATCTTACAAAAAAAATAGTAGCTTTGGAGAAAATGCGTCTTACTGTTTGCAAAGCCAGGGTCTAATGAAGATGAGCTGTTTGTGTGATACCAGCCGGCCTGCTCATTGCAACCCCCTCTGAGGCCTGTCGGATTCACAGGACCCCAAAGATAAAGACGATGCTGTCATTTCTGTCTAGATGTCCTCCCAACGCAGCGCACACTCCCAAGGTCAGTTTTTGGGGAGGTAACGATATCACCATGCGTGGTACTCATTGGTCGATTGGCCTGCTGATGAGCTGATAGCTGAATGTGCTCTTGTAAGCTGGAGTCTGGTGTGAGGAGATGATCAGGGGGAACGTGGTCAGGTAGGCTCTACCTCCCTCCTCTCCCTTGATCACTCTGGTTCCTGCTGCCCTGCTATGCGCTGTTCCTCCTCTGCGATGTCCCTCTGTGGTGCTGTCTTGCCTTAGAGCCAGCTGAGCGTGGACTGAAACTTCTACAAACACGAATTGAAACGAATAGCTTCTCCTCATAATTGTGTGTGCTGGGGCCTCTGTTTCAGTGGTGAGAAGAGGACGGAGACAATGCAAAAGAAAGAGAAGCCCTGCTGCAGGGGCCTACCTACTCCACGCAGCTGTGGAGCCCCGGCCATAGCCAGAAGATGCTGGGATGAGAGAGGGAGCATCCGCCTCTCCTCCCTGTAATACAGTCTTGCTCTGCTTTTGAAAATGCTTCTTTCAGATCCTCTGGGATTAGTGCAGGTTCCTCGCCACTCTGTAGATCACTAGGCTTAGAGCTTCCAAGATGTCAAGAGTCAGCCTGCTCCTGAGACCACAGGCCAGTCACAGAAATGCTTTAATGATTTCTTCTAGAGGTAATCCATCCTTAAAGGACTGAAAAATTCTTGGTAGCTAGGAAATATTCAAGAGAGACATTATAAACCAACATGACTTTAAGGATGAGGTATATAGTTGGACGTGGTGGTAGATGTCAGTATTCCCAGCACTCTAGGAAGGAAGATCCAGATTTGGAGCACTTCATGGGCATCTTAATGATTTAGGTAGGCCCTCTCTCAAAATGTAAGACCAAGCAAGGGCTGGGGATGAAGTTCAGTGGATAGGCCCTAGTTCAATTCCCAGTCCAAAAAAAGAAGTAGATTTATTACTTTAGTATAATGTCTATTAACTACTTATATACTTATTTTTATCCCTCTGAAGTGACCTATTAATTTTTAAAGAACAAGAGCTATTTTATAACTTTTTTTCAGCACCTTAAAAAAAATGCCTAAAAATAGTGTGAACTGTATATATGCATACAAATATGCACATATCTGTGCTAGTTAATAACAACCAACAGCAGGAGAATCACTATAAGTCTGATCTATGTAGTGAGACCCTGTACACTCTGTACATCCCGTAGACCCTGCCCTAAATATAACATCTCGCTGCTTGCTTTTGCAAAGATACCAGTCCTAACCTAGCACGTCACCTTCTCAGCATCTGCTTTTCTCATCATTCCTGCGTCCCCAAACCATTTATTAAGTGCCAAATGTCTCCCTGCAGCCCTGATGACCGTATCTGGATAGGAAGGGGCTGGCAGGGCCCAAGCCCAGTGGTCTCCCAAGGTCTTTTAACATAAAAAGAAAAACAGACGGAACAACTCTGGGGAAATAGAAATAAAGAAAAGAACAAAGTTTTCTGTTAGTTGTTGGGAGCTTTGGAGGTAGGGTCACATCCAGTCAGGGCTGGAAAGAAATGGTTTCCATATGCTTGTCTGAAGGACAGAGAGGAGAAACAGCAGATAAGTGAGGAGGAGAAGACCTATCATAAGCAGAGAGGCAACAGATGTGCATAAAGAACTCAGGGTAGACAGGAAGTAATTAGGGTCCCGTGCAAGGGCAACATATTGCGCCTTCTCTCAGATTTCAGTCCTGACTCCCAAGAGATCCCCGCGTGGCTGTACTGTAAAATCTTTTCGGTATCCTTGAGGTCTCTCCATTGTGCCTTCATAACCCCAAACTAAAGGATCCTGGTGAGAAGATGATGGTAGAAGTGGTAAGGGGCACAAATCCTACCCATAAGGCACCAGTTGCTCATCTTGGCTCCCAGAAACCCCTTCTGCTCCTGAGTCCAATATGGGAAAGATATGGTCAGTTGAATGCTGGGAAACTTCTGAGGACTTTGATCCCAAATTTCCATGAAACTCTTATGCTTTTGGGTGGATCTGAACTATCTATGCGTCCAGGAAGTTATTTTTACCCCTGTAAAGAGATGAGAAACTTCAAAGGACAGGCTAACATCTTGCTTCCAAATCAACACCCTTCAAAGGGCTCTCACAAACCTATATTCCTCTGCCATGTATCAATCATCCATGGTACCCGCTTCTTTGTGGAAGTGGGTCTTTCCATGGAGGACATTCTGTTACACGAGCATCTTCCTGGGCTGGCTTCATAGGCATTCAGCGAAGTTCTTGTCACTGGCTTCTATCTGGCAAAGGGGGAATGGACAGTCGAGAGGGCCTGGTGCCCTTGTGGAAGTCTGGATTACGCTGTGTCCTGTTACATCTGCCAAGCTGTCACAGGGGCAGGGCTGAGAAGGGCACTAGTAGTGGGATGAGCACAAGGGAAACAGGTGGGGGAACCAGGGCCGATCTGGGCTGCCGATCTGGGCCCAGTTGCACTGCCTATTTTTATCCTGAGCCCAATCTGACTCTCTTTAGTTTTTCTATGATAGCGAAGCTGCTCAAAGCAGTAGAAATCCCAGAAATGAGAGAGAAAAGGAAAAAGTTCACAAGACCAGACTGTCCACGATGCACATGTCTTGTACGAGATCAAACCTGAGCGTCGTACTTGTCCACACCACAGATTCCTTCCCTGTTCCTCTGAACACGCTTTTGCCTCCAGACTGAAATAGATAAGAAAGAAAGAAAGAAAGAAAGAAAGAAAGAAAGAAAGAAAGAAAGAAAGAAAGAAAGAAAGAAAGAAAGAAAGGAAGGAAGGAAGGAAGGAAGGAAGGAAGGAAGAAGTTTTCAGAGCAGGTGGGGAAATGTGTTCTTCAGCTTCTCATTCACATCTGAAGACACCATGAATATTTACCACTGACACTAAAACCTGCACACTATCATATTTGAGCTTCACAAAGTCATCAAAAAACAAAGTATCAGCACTGATATTTAATTGAAAGTTGAATCATCTCTCAATGAGTTCTGCAGATTTTCCACTTTTCATACTGCCAGTGAAATGAACGTTTGAATGTAGAGCTTATTCTGGGTCATGCATTGATTCCCTGACCTTGCTAGATGCATTTTGATAAATATCTTTTTCTTTCTTTCTTTCTTTCTTTCTTTCTTTCTTTCTTTCTTTCTTTCTTTCTCTCTCTCTCTCTCTCTCTCTCTCTGTATCTCTCTCTCTCTTTCATTCTTTCTTTTGTGTGTGTGGTGTAGCATATCACTATGCAGCTCAGATTCGTAGTGATCCTCCTATTTTCAGCCTCTCTAGTGCTGGAATTACAGTTGTGAGCCACCACGCCCAGACTCCATCATAGGCTCAGTGTTCCCAGAGACAGAGATGGCAAGGTAGGTGGTGTCAGGGATCAAACCCTGGCCCCTGTGCTAGTCCACTGAGCTATCATTCCAGCTCTGATAAATATCTTTCTTGAACATCATTATATCAATATATATATATATATATATCAATATCGATATCAATATATATATATATATATATATATCAACATATAGAGATATATATATATTCAATATAGTTGGCACTCACTTATTTTCTTGTCTGAAGCAGATGGCAGTGGGATCAGGGGCTGAGAGATTCAAGTGGGGAACACTCCCAGCTGCAAAGATCACAGCCTCAGGCAGCTGGAAAGCTCCTGAAGGTAGGGCCAGGAGACTTGGTTGGGGTGTTCCAGAAAGAATGGCTAGCATAATTGAAGAAGTGAAGAGCAGGCCAGAGAGTGGTAGGACCAGCCAAATGCACAGGGCTGGCCAAATACCTCAGAGGGTTAAAGCACCCGCAAGAAGGTGCACCCCCGTGTCCCACCCCTGAGACACACTGAGAAGGTAGTTGAGACTGGGCATGGTGGCTAGTGCCTATAATCCCAGCTCTGGGGAGGCTGTAAATAGGTGGATCATTGCAAGTCTGATTTGGTAGTGAGACCCTGAACACCCTGTAGACCCTTCCCTAAAATGCAAAAGAGGAAAAAGGAGGAGGAGGAAGAGGAGGAGAAGAGGAGGAGGAGGAAGAGGAGGAGGAGGAAGAGGAAGAAGAGGAGGAGGAAGAGGAAGAGGAGAAGGAAGAAGTGAAGAAGAAGAAGAAGAAGAAGAAGAAGAAGAGGAAGAAGATGATGATGATGATGATGAAGAAGAGGAAGAAGATGATGATGATGATGAAGAGGAAGAAGAAGAAGAAGAAGAAGAAGAAGAAGAAGAAGAAGAAGAAGAAGAAGAAGAAGAAGAAGTGAGCCAATAACAAATGCTAGAGGGGCTGTGGGGGAAAAGGAACCCTTCTACACTGTTGGTGGGAGGGCTGGCTGGTACAACCCCTATGGAAATCAGTGTGGAAGCTCCTCCAAAAAAAACTAGGATTGGAGGTTCCATTAAAATCATCTATTCCCCTCCTGGTTCTGTCCAAATGAACTGAAAACATCATACCACAGGGATGTATGTGAACCCATGTTTATAGCAGTGCAATTTGTCATAGCTAAATCTTGGAAATAACTCAAATGCCCATCAACTAAAGAACAGATAAAAAAAGATTTGGTATTTTTACACAATGAAGTATTACTCAGCTATATATTAAAAAAGATAAATTTGAGGCTATTATAGATAAATAGATGCAATTAGACACTGTATTGGTAGGTGAAAAAACCAAATGCTCCTGTGCAAACAACTTACAATCTCAATAGCGTGAGAAATTCAAGGAATAAGTACAAGCTGGAAGATGCAATAGGTACTGCGCAAGGGAAGGAACTTGCTGAGGAGGAAAGAGAGCCTGGAATGAGGAAAAGCCCGAAAGAAAGAAGGGAAAAGGAGATATTCATGTAGATAGCAAGATAGCTTGGATAACTGTGCTGCCGATTTCTGCTGGTCTATTATTATTATTATTATTATTATTATTATTATTATTTTGTCTTATTGAGACAGGGTCTTGCTATGCAGTTCAGGCTGGCCTTGAGCTCACTTTTGTAGCCCAGGCTGGTCTCGAACTCGCATCGATCCTCCTGCCTCAGCCTCCCAAGTGCTGGGATTACAGGCGTGCGCCACCACGCCCGGCTCTGCTGGTCTATTAAAAGGAGGAGTTAATGTTTATTTTTTTCTTTTTATTCTCATGTTGTCTCTCATTAATTTGTAATAACTTTTTCATTATTGTTTTGTGCTTCAAATACTTTTCAGGTTTGTATCTATTAAACAACTAATTTGAAAATAATGTCATGCAATATAGCAGCCACTGTTTGAGTTTCTATTCTTTGTTCAATGAAATTTTGTATCATTTCTAATGTTTTGAGTTATTTATTTATTACTATTTGGCATTCTATAAAAAATAAGAAAATAAAATGTGCCCAGAGTTGCATGGGTTCCCAGGCAGGGCCCTTGAAGATGCCTGAATCTGGCGGGCTGCGCTCCCCGGGGCTCACAGAGGGATGAGTTCACCGCCTACGCGCTGGGCAGAGTCTGCCTGGGGGTGTCTCGGGGCTGAGACCTGGGAGCATGCGCTGTGGCCTGCAGCTCCTGCTTTCTCTCCCTGCCTTCTGCTGGCGCAAGTGGGGCAGCTCTCTCTGCCACTCCTCCACCCTGGCACTCCTGTCTCGAACCAGCCATCTGGAGCCCAGAGCCCTTTACAGCGAGCCAGTGCTCACTTCTCTCTTAAGCTATGGATGTTGGTCATTTCATCCCAGGGATAGGAAACTGATTAAGACACAATTTATGATCAAGTAATAACCATGTATCTACCTCTGGATTTCTTTTTCTTGTTGAGTTAACCTAGTGGTTACATTATCATCAGTTATTCTGAATTAACCATACGTTCAACTAACAGAGGAGCTTGGGAATCCCAGATGTAGGTTCTGGGGGTTTTATAGTGATGATAAGCCCCGTACCTATGTTATAGAATAATAGTATCACAAAGCTTTTCTGCTGGAGGGTTGAGAATGTAAGTTAACAGACCGACAATTGGAGAAAAAGAAGGGCTATAAGGATAGCCAATATTTTGGCCCTAGCCCTTCAAGGTCAATAAAGACCCAGGATATAAGAGAACCTGTGCTGTAATATCCTATAA